>JAOPHQ010003724.1:137500-207085 GCA_030340625.1 Merluccius polli | reverse complement strand
CCCCCCCCCCCCCCCCCCCCCCCCCCCCCCCCCCCCCCAACAACCCTGGCATCGAAGTGCCTTTAGAGGAGAACATTTTACATACACCATTGCTCATTTATGACGTTCATACCGCAACAACCTGCACTAGTTTTAAAAACAAGAGTATGGCAATGTTAGAATGGGACCATACTCATTGGGACATAACGCATGGGGAATCCGTCAGCCCCTCCTTCCAAGAACGCTCAGTCCAAAGCACATTTCTTTAAATTGCTAGACGTTTGAATTCGAACTGAAACAGGGTGTTGTACACTTATAAAAACAATCTATTTTAAGTTCCATATATTCCCTATTCCTTTTTGCTGTGACACCATAATTTCCCATCTCATACTTAATGGACAGTCACATCTAACTGTATATCTCTCATCTCATCTGGTATCATCATAACAAACTAACTAAAAACGAAGGCGTCTCTGATGTATGTCTGTCCTTCCCATTTTCTGGACAACCATTGGTCCGATCCGACTTCACACTTCTCGGGTGTGTTGCCGAGGACCCAAGGAAGCGCGGTGTTGCGTGTGAAGTTGTTTGGATAAAGCGGCTCTCGAAAATGCTGCAAGCGCAACACCGGAGGCCAAGCAAGCGGGCCCGTTCCGAACAGGCACGTTTTTGAACGGGCACTGCACTAGTAGAATTGCGCCAGTACAACCAAATATCAGGAAGCGTTAAAAACAGCCGCCATAGTGGTCTCGATCTCTCTCTCTCTCTCTGGATAATATATATATATTACATGCCTGCACTGTCAATATGCGTAATTACAGCACAAACAGGGCAGGATCTTGAAATGCTTCTGAGAGTGCTTTGAGAAAATCCAAGATGGACTCTTCTGCTGTGTTTCACTCCACCGGCTACTGACTGGTAATGAAAGTCAGAGGTCGTGATGTTGATTCATATGTGGATGTGTGACAATTCCATGGAGGCGCTCCTATCTTTAGCCATCCTCGCAGGCTGTGACAAGCCAGTAGGGAGTGGCCTTATAATTACTAGCTAAGTGTACTTTAATACATCATTAGAGGCAGCGCTGGCGCAAACAAGACTATCATTAAAAATGCCCCTCAACGGTCCCGTTTTGTGTAGCCATGCATGCATGTGAGCGTGCACAGGTGCTCAGACTCATACATGTACACACACATGCTGCATATACACACACAAACACGCACGCGCGCATGCATGCAGACACATATACACATGCAGACACACACGCACGCACACACACTTACATGTACACACACACACACGCACACTGCAGAGAAAATTGTATAATTTTAACATAGCACCATACTGTACACCAAGGTCAACAAAATATCCCGAGGCTATGTCTGGTGAGAAAATAAATATTTTATTTGTATAAATAAATAATTATTATTCATATTCATCTCATTTAGTGAACTCTGTCTCTCAATCTCTTTCTCTCTCTGTCTTTCAGACACACATACAGATACTGACACAAACACGCACACACTCACACCGCACACACACACACACAAGCGACGGGAAGAAGAGGCTGGTTTGTGGAGCCAGAGAGAGAGAGAGAGTGAGAGCGAGACAAGAGAGAGGGAGAAAGAAAGGGGGAAGAGAGAGAGAGCAAGTAGAGATAGCGAGAGAGCGAGAAGAGCTAAAAGCTAAATGGCATAGGGAGGCAGGAGGGAAGAGGAGGATTGATAAGAATAGATAGAGAGTGGGGGGGGGGGGGGGCGTGTATCGATCAAGCGATGAAGATGGCAAAAGGTTGGCTGACAAAGCTGAAGGCTTAAGGGGAAGTGGGGCGGGAGGCGGGGTGGGATGAGGGAGAGGACGGGGGGGGGGGGGGATGGGTGAGGGGCGGTCTGTGGAGCGAAGATGACACGGGGATGGGGGGGAGGGGGGTGTGGAGGGGAGGGTGTGGGTGTGGGTTGGGGGGGGCAGGCTGGCTGGTGAGGAGCAGCCCTCTGCAACTAGCTAACCTGATACTGGCTGTCAGCCTGAGATCAGTCAGCAGCCGAGACCTTGACCAAGCCTCCCCCCGGGACGGGAGAAAACCTTTACCCACCCCCCACCCACCCACTACCCCCCAACACCCCACTTTAAACCCACCTGTCCTCCATTTGATCCCTGTCTTTCTCCTCTCTCTCTCTCTCCTCCTCTCTCTGCCTCTCTCTCCCTCTCTCCTCCCTCTCTCTCTCTCCTTAACTTATCACCCTACACTTCACCCCGTTACGTGACCCCTCTCCCCTTTCTTGATCTTCATTAGGTTCTTTACTGCACCTCCCCAATCCCACGGTTCCTGTGTGAGGAGAGGATTGTGTTGTGCATGCAACTGAGACACAACACACAGACACACAACACGTGCGAGCACATATAGCCACACACACACAAAACTCTTTTAAGATTCGGCGGAGTGACCAGTGTAGGTGAGATAGTCCTGTTTGAGTGGTAAGTAATGGGATCTCTGGAGAGTATTGTCATTATATCACGCTGTGTGAACTCTGCACACACACACCACAACACACACACACACCCAAACAGAGACCACACAGCCTGTACACAAAGAAAGCACATAAAAAAAAGAATAAACTAACCAGCACACACATTCAGCTCTACAAAATAAAACAGACATTATAAGCCTTAACAAGCAGATACTGCCAAATTAATAGACACACACAGGCATGTGTGTCCACACAGAGAGATATACACATGAACCAATTCAAAACCTACTAGAGTGCGGTCTCCCCCTGTATATCCACCTTCTTAAAAAAATATATATATTGAATATCAAAAGCCAAAAAGTCTCCCAGACGACTACTTGCTCTAGAACGTCGATCGATCCGGCCTTATTAAATAGCAAATACATTATGGCATACTTTAGTGTTAAAGTTGCATGACCATGATCCACAATGGCTCATGGTCCTTCCTCTGAACAACTCAACTGAACGCGCTACGTGAAGAGCAATCGATGATCACATGTCCTCCCATGCCTTTTAAACGCAAGTTAGGCAGCAATAGATGTGTATACTGAAAATGACATGCGTTCTTGTCTTGAAATTCAATATGAGAAGCGTGTGTAAAAAGCTGTGAGGTAAGATAATATTCGATACGAGAACCTTGTAAGCTGCTATTCAACACGATTGTATACAAGCACACATTTGTGCATCAAGGATTATTGCAGCGTACCGCCATGTATCCCGGATTACATTACAGACTCCATTGAGAAATTCCATATGCTGAAATGTTTCACTATCGTTGGGCCAGTAACAGGGACAAAAACTCCATAAATTTTTTTTAAAAAAACCCACAGGCAAACGCCGTACACAACGGTCACTCCCCTTGCTGAACTTGACTCCATTATTTTCTCCTCTGCACAAGGAGAATGAGCCCCAGAATGAGAGTTTGAGACTCTCCGCGTTTGTGTGGAGATAGTCATCAACCGACACACTGGAGGAGAAAAATCATCCTCCACCACTAGCGAGGCAATAGAGCAGTAGTCTCCAGTAGCTTATGATTGAGTAACATTTCTGTAAATTGCACATTGATTTCCATGAAGATAAAGTGTGAATTAATTACATCCTTTCATTTATACAAGAGGGGGGAGCAGGCGCACACATTCGTGCTTAAGCCCGGCTTTCACTTTGCAATGAAATCCAATTCTTGCGGCACAATGCTTATTCTCTAATAGCTGGGATGTTCATACAGTGTCATTTTGCTATAATTTATTTCATGCTTATATCATTGACCATGTTAATGTAGACTGCACACCAAAGTCCCCTACATCCTCTTAATTACCACAGTCTAGAGAGCAGCGGCTAGGGAGCAAGAAGAATAAGAAGTAGACAGAAATCATAACTAAATGACACGCTTTCAATGTTTCATATAAACTAGGTTTGTAATAGCAAACATTGGCTAAATGATTAAAAGCTGGGATTTCTCGCCAGCATAGGCAAATTGATTATTTGAGGCTGCAGCGGTGAGTGAGACGTTGGAGTAAATTCCTAAAGTCTCTAAGCCTTTTCACATTCACGTACCGCCGAAGCCGTCCTCAACACCTCTCCACTACGAACTTACTGGAAAGACTTTAAAGGGGCTCTGTGAAATCCGCCATTGTTTCACTCTTACAAACCAGCCCACTTATAAGTCATTCTCAACCCACCCAGGAGTGCTTGCTCCGTTTGCAGCGACGCCCGAGGAGAAGTTTAACTTGGGACAAATCCTGCGGGCGACAGCACGGTTATATTGAGGTTTGTTTTAAGAAGCTTTAATACCACATACATCTCAACACTACGGCTTCCATCGCAGGCTGCGGCTGCTGCCCGTCGCTGCCGCCACTCTGTGTTGAAAACTAATGAGTGGGTCGGAATATATTATTCAAAGAAGTATGTCTGACCTGCATTAAAAATAGCTTATTTGTGAGGCCACAGACCGTATGCCCAGAATAATCCTTTGGCTTCATAGCAGGGATGAAGAATGCCATGAATATTGCAGACACCCAGCATATGCTTGGAATCTCAAACCCGGCCGTTTCTTCCCGTAAACTGTGAAATCACATCCAAGCCACAATCCATACTGTTAGAAGAGGAGGAAGCAAGCAGGAAGTTGAATGCATTCAAAGTAATCACTGAAAAAGGATATTTATTTTCCAAATGGCCCGAATGCACTTTTTTTAGGATTGCACAAGAAACACTTCTACGTTTGTTAGTTCTTGCAGGAACATCATGATTTGTTCCTCCGTTGTCTAGGCTTTTTCAGAGAGGCTGCGGTGATGGCTGAAGTGATGGCTGAGATAACGGCGACAGGACAGAAAGAGAAGCTGCAGATAATGGAGATGCCGGTCCATCTAAACACAGCGCTCATCTCGCTGAAGCCCTGAGTGGTTCCCATCGATCTGAGGAGCGTTTCTCATCAAAACCAAGTAACCCCTTCGGCTTCTCCGAGAACGGGCCGACTTTACTTCACCGCTATAAGTCCGCCGGAGGGGGGATGGTGGCGGGAGAGCGTGCGACACAACACACAGCCATGCATTCACGACACAACAGATAACGGCACACAACACATAAGACTTCAGCTTCTTCGGTCTCTTATGCTGACACATTTGGAGGTAAAACAGACCAATGCCAAGACCAACGAAGGTAGAAGGTAGTCATTCATCTGCATAAATGTAATGTGGAGTACGGGTAATGACAAGGGTAAGGGAAAGGGTTATTACAACGTGAATCAATGTTTTCAATGGAGTGAATGAATAGTGCACTTTATTCTAAGTGAATAAAGGTGTTTAAATTGCTGTTTGTTTGTTGTTGTTTTTTACTTCTAGGTGTCAAGCAATTACTGTTGACAAATAACATGTGTGTTATTATTAGAGAGAGATGCACATTGTTGCTGTGCAGAAGAAGGCAAAATGCCTTGTGTGTAATGCCTTGTGCACAGTACACAGCTGTGATTAATTGCAACCTTATTAAATAACCCCGTGCGGATTTAGAGTTCATTAAAAGTGCTTGACACGGACGCTTTACTGAAACACCGTGATAGTATGTATTTAATGGATTTATTCACTAAATGTAGCCAAAGTTATTAGACTAATGCATGAAATTGATCGTGAATACTAACCTTATATTTAAAATGCCAACGTAAATATGGTTAAGCTGAGACTGTCACGTGGGACCTATTAATAAGGTACAACTGAAGTTGACTTAATAGTTACTTAACACTTGGGACCTATTAATAAGGTACAACTGTAATTGACTTAACTATAGTTACTGAACATGTAGGACATATTAATAAGGTACAACTATAGTTGACTTAATAACAGACGTGCTCCCAAAATAGGTCAGCCATGACATAGTCTCCATCTCCTATAATTTCTGCTGATGTTAATCAGCTATTGACTGGGAATCATATCATATCATGTTAGCTTGTGTGTGTGTGTGTGTGTGTGTGTGTGTGGGGGGGGGGGGGGTCAATCTCGATACTGCCATTCAAATTGATTGCTTTATCAGACCATTATTTGAAATCCCCTTAAAATTTCATAGGAGCCAACATACCAACCAGTACAGCATGCGGGAGCCACGCATGCGCACACATGCATTAGATTAATGATGTGCAAGCGGAAGTTATCCATCAAAGAGAAAAAAAATTGCGTTAAATGTTAGAGAATTATAGCCACATTTACCCCGCAGAATTTGATTTAAAGTGTTCCTTAACTGTCACCATCCTTGAGTTAATTAGCAATTAAGAAGCTCATTAATAGGAAATAGTGTATCCACATGCACAGTAGCAGCAAATGGAAGAGGAACGCCATGGGGGTTTTATTACAAGGAGTGCTACCGCCACCATACACATTTACTCAGTTATAGGCAGGATAATTCCACACATTTTCACATTTTCTACATCCATCATGTCTATAATAATGTATTTATTGTGTGTATGGGGTATTATATTTCATAAGCGGCTGTTTTAAAGGCGGGTTATGAATCAACACAATATAGCAACAATAGTGGAGGGGAAAAGATTCAGAGCAAATAACGCTCGAGGGACGGTGTAAAAGAAAGTCGAAATCAGGAAGGAAGTCAGCGAAAAGAAGAGGGGAAATTACATGACGATCATCGGAAGCAACATCGCAAGATAGTGAGGTCAAAGGTAATCGATGGCCAATGGTAAAAAAGGAAGTTAAAAACGGAGACACAGAAATGAAGAAAAGCATAAGATAGCTAGAAAAATAACGGAAGCCAAAAGAAGTCAGCAGGCAATTTGAAGTTCACTGACAGGCCCTATAAATCCCGGCCTAACACCCTGGGTTTGGTAGATAATGGCTGGTAATACAATTGTCAACGCTGACTCATCTAGACACGGGTCTCAGAGAGCAAGTGCCGGCGTTGTGTTGAACTGTGTTTACCTGTCGAGATCTGTTTCCCCCTATGGGCTTACATACCACGTTGCAATATATAACATTTTATTAATATGAATAACCAAACATTATTCAATGACCCTATAGGTCCAGGCGGTGGGGTGGGACGGTGTTGTTGTATTATATTTTATTTTGTAGGACGATTGTATTGTATTGTATTGTAATCTCAGTCTGTCAAGGTTTCTGTCTGGTTTGTATTGTATTTGTGTATTTTACTTTTTAATTGTCTACGATTGATTTGGTCTGACAAGCAGTAATGTATAACATCCCTTACCTGGCACATAGAAACCTACATATATCCTTTAGAAATTGATCTAGATGTAAATATTGTGAGCGAGTGTCAGGGAATAGCAAAAGGACTCTTCCGTATTTAAGTAAACTCTGCTGCAAAATGTTAGGGGTAATTTATGACGTGACATCATATATTTTATATACTGTATACTTCATACATTATAGACCTCTGAAAGCACGCCATTGGAAAGAGGTTTGTGCTTTCTGGTAACGCGAGCAGGGAGTCATCCTGCGCTCTACCTGTCAGAGTCGTAGGCAGTCTGAGACACGGCTCAAAACAGACCGTGTTTATGGGGGGGTTCGACAATCACAAGGTGCCCAGGGGTCTCTGCATGCAGATTCCTAGACACGTAAGTCATAAAATGTCAACGCGTTCAACATAATTGGGCGGCCCAATCATTAAATATTATAAGGCACTTATAATACACGAACGAATTGCACGAACCATCTGTTGTGACATGATTGGACTCCGCCGACTTAAATCCCCTCAATGTAAAACTTTAAAGTTATTAGTTTACGGTGCATCCTTTGCTATATTTGTCATTAAATGATCTCTTAGTCGTATGTGTTTGATGTGTATTACATCATTATGAGAAAAACAAATATGACCATAGAATGATCAGCGTCAGCTCTTAAAATAAGTTGCAGTCGTAGTTTTACGTGAGAGCAACGGTTTGCATTAACATTTCGACATAATAATGACATTGTTTATATTCTGGCAGGATGCTATCTTTATTGTCCCTTTCCACACATGCTATTACCTTTTCTATTAGTCAGTTGATTGAGCCTCATATGCTGTGTCTAAACAGGAAAATATGAACTTTACATAAGCCGTAGAGGGGAATTAATTAAATCCTAATCATTTTCAGTCACAGTGGGTGCCCTCTAAAGCAGCTTGACTGACGAGCGTTTTTTGGACTTATAAATGTTGTGTATCAAAGCAGCACTGCAGAGACGAGGGGGAAAGGTTGATGTAATGTTATTGCTGTTATTGTAATGTATATACTAATTCTATTTATTATGTTTGCTGATATGAAACACAGACCTTAACCAGTTCAATAAACTGAATAGTGAAGCCAAGAGAGATTTGACATCAGACATAACGAAGGACAACCAATGGAGAAAGATAATGATTGAGAGATGTTTAAAAATAAAAGCGTGAGGTGTGGAAAAGAGTGGAAGAATCAATGTTTCCAGGACAGGACAAAACATGGTAACACATGTAAAAATACATAAAACATTAGGGAATAAATAAATAAATAAAAGTAAAAAAGCAGGATGGGTGGTCGACATTCATTTAAAAGGGGTTTGCATTAGAACACATGCTGTATTTTAATAACTAACAATGCTGGGGATAGAGAAATCAGAGGCAGGGGGCATAGTGGAACCCAGCCAACCTGGGACCCCAGCAGGCCAAGAACAATTGCTCAAGGGCACAGCGGTATCTGGGGAAGAATAGGGATTAACTAGCAAAGAGAAAACATCCTCCATGCTCCAGGAGTTAAACCCAGCACCCTTTTGAAAAACAGTCCAATCAGCTTCACTGAATATAAATACAAGTTGGCAAGTTGGAAGTTTGTGTGTGTGTGTGTGTGTGTGTGAACAAACTTGTTATCTTGTTTATATATTTTTTGTATTTACAAGGTTGTTAATACTTTGTGCAAACTGCCATTACCGGTTATGAGTTTGAGGATTTGCTGAAGAGAAAAAATAAGAATAAAATGTAGTATACAGCATGGGGCAGGATAGTGTTAGTGGCTAAGGTGGTGAACTCCAAGCCAAAAAGGTACAGGGTTCGATCCCTAATGTCTGCAGCTGAACTTGGGTAAGACGCCTAACCCCTACCAGCTCCTGACCTGTATCTGAATTCAGTGTAAGTCGCTTTGGATAGAAGCGTCTGCTAAATGACTAATACCAAATATACCGACTAATACCAAAAAGAGCAGAAAGGAGGCAGGGCAGGCAGTAAGATAAGCAGGAGCTAAATGTCAACGTATTCATGTACTGGAGGTGCTATATCAAGGGCGTCAGTTTGGTTTTAGAAGTGGTGGGGACCAGGGCTGGAGTGGGAACAAAATGGGGGGTGCTGGGCCACGGACCCAGCACCGGACCCGCCAACCGCGGACCCGGCCGCGGACTCAGCCGCAGACCCGAGTCCACATACAGCCGGTGTGCATGCTGTGAGGATGTCATCGTGCGCGCCTATCGCATGATTTAGACTTGACGGTTTCGGTTGAGGATGTGGGGATTTTTTCGGTCGCAATTGGTTTGCACATTTTTAAAAGTGGTGGGGACAAAATTCAAATTGTAAATAGTGGTGGGGACATGTCCCTCCCGCCCCCCCTGTAATCTACGCCTATGTGCTATATGTATTTTGTTATGTGTGTACGTGCCAGGGTTATCGTTAACGAAAACTAACCAAATAATGAAAACTTGGTGTGAAAAAAACAAAATACAACTAAAAAACAAAAATAACGATTTTGGGAGGATGTTAAATCTTTTTTTTTTCTCAGATTGAGCTCCCTGAGACTCCTGGCTCCCAAGCAATGTCATGTGTGACTCATGAATGGGTTTAACCCTCTGGGGTCTGAGGGATTTTCAGACACTATTGTTCTCAATTTGAACAAAAGTAAGGAGTATTTCCAAAGTCACATTACTTTTTTGTATTCAGCACAAGTTGAGCTACAATTATATCTAAGTAGTATGTATTTCACGTTTGTACTTTTAATACATGCTGGTCATGGGTGTCTTTAGTCTATTGGCTATTTTGGTATTTACCCGGCACACTACCTGCATCTCACCTCAGAAGCAGAATTACAAACATTTTGCACTTAAGGCTGCATTTTTACATATTTGTGCCCATATCTACATTGTATATAATGTTGTTGTTGTTGTTGTTGTGTTGTGTCCAGTTGAAACTAATAAAAACTAAAACTATGCACTATATAACAACTAAACTACACTACACAACAAAACCACTTTAAAAACTAATTAAAAATAAACTGAAATTGAAAACGATAAGTAAAAAAAAAGCTAAACTATAATAACATTGGTGTGTGTGTGCTTGTGTGCGTGTGTGTGTGTGTGTGTGCTTGCCTGTGTGTGTGTGTGTGTGTGTGCTTGTGTGTGTGTGTGTGTGTGCTTGCCTGTGTGTGTGTGTGTGTGTGTGTGTGGCAGGGGCATGAGTGTGTGCGTGTGTGTACATGTGCGTGTGTCTGTGCTGGACTTGTGGATCACACGTGTGTGTATTAATACATGTGCATTTGACGTACTGTACATGATGCACATTAGCTTGTTCCATATTAATCCATGGCGTACAGTATGGGTGTGTATGCATGTGTATTTGTGTGTGTGTGTGTGTGTGTGCAGGCTTGAATGTGTAAGCAGGCGTTGGCAGCTCTCGGGGGAAGAGAGGCATGACAATGAGTGCAGTGACAAGAAGGATCCGGGGCGTGTGGGGGTGAAATGAAACATGAAGAACAAAACAAACAGGCGGGCGAAGTGGGCGGGGCCTGGGGAGCGGGGGGTGAAGGTCCTCGCTTTGTTGACACAAATCATATGCCACACAAGTCAATGGTAAGTGTGTGTGTGTGCGTGCGTGAATGTGTGTGTGTGCATGAGTGTATGTGTGTGTGTGTGCGCAAGGGCATGCTTCAGTGTGTGTGTGTGTGTGTGTCTATGTGTCTGCGTGTGTGAACATGGTTGCATATGTGTGTGTGTGCGTGTGTAAGGGCATGATTGAATGTTGGTGTGGATGCAATGGTGTGTGTGTGTATGTGCGTGTGTGCATGTGTGTGTGTAAGGGCATATAAGGGCATGCTTCTGTGTTTTCCGTGGAGATGACGCTGTGCTTTGGCGTGAGTCTTAGTTACCATGTTTTTATAGCAAAGAGCATCGGGTGCTTTCATGCAAAAACTCACGCCCCGCCAAGCAAGACTCTGACCAATCGAAATGCTTTGCCTGTCCTTCGGATGACATTAGGCCGCGGCAGCGACATATGACAAAAGCGCCGCAGAGCTGATGTGATTTATTCAGTGGCGATTGAATCGCAGGACACAAATCACAGAGGGATGGGACGATGTGAAGGCGTGCCCATGGAAACCAGAGCCACGTGGGGGGGGGTTTGTTTTGGTTGCGTATGTATAGATGAATATATCTTTTTCTTGTATGTGGACCATCTAAATCAAGCTGCAAATCAGCAATTGGAGGCTCTGACATCTTGCGTGTGTTTGAAGCCTTTGAAGTCTTTGAAACTACAAACTTTTTGGGACAGCTTTGTTCTGCGTCATTTGCCGGGTGACTAAACAAATTCCGGTAGCCGTGAACACTAACTGAACAACTGGATCTATTAGTGTTATGATTTAAAGACCATATAAAACAATGGACATATACACTCACCGGCCACTTTATTAGGTACACCTGTCCAACTGCTCGTTAACGCAAATTTCTAATCAGCCAATCACATGGCAGCAACTCAATGCATTTAGGCATGTAGACATGGTCAGGACGATCTGCTGCAGTTCAAACCGAGCATCAGAATGGGGAAGAAAGGTGATTTAAGTGACTTTGAACGTGGCATGGTTGTTGGTGCCAGACGGGCTGGTCTGAGTATTTCAGAGACTGCTGATCTACTGGGATTTTCACGCACAACCATCTCTAGGGTTTACAGAGAATGGTCCGAAAAAGAGAAAATATCCAGTGAGCGGCAGTTCTGTGGGCGCAAATGCCTTGTTGATGCTAGAGGTCAGAGGAGAATGGCCAGACTGGTTCGAGCTGATAGAAAGGCAACTGTAACTCAAATAACCACTCGTTACAACAGAGGTATGCAGAAGAGCATCTCTGAACGCACAACACGTCGAACCTTGAGGCGGATGGGCTACAGCAGCAGAAGACCACACCGGGTGCCACTCCTGTCAGCTAAGAACAGGAAACTGAGGCTACAATTCGCACAGGCTCACCAAAATTGGACAATCGAAGATTGGAAAAACGTCGCCTGGTCTGATGAGTCTCGATTTCTGCTGCGACATTCGGATGGTAGGGTCAGAATTTGGCATCAACAACATGAAAACATGGATCCATCCTGCCTTGTATCAACGGTTCAGGCTGGTGGTGGTGGTGTAATGGTGTGGGGGATATTTTCCTGGCACACTTTGGGCTTATTAGTACCAATTGAGCATCGTGTCAAAGCCACAGACTACCTGAGTATTGTTGCTGACCATGTCCATCCCTTTATGACCACAGTGTACCCATCTTCTGATGGCTACTTCCAGCAGGATAACGCGCCATGTCATAAAGCGCGAATCATCTCAGACTGGTTTCTTGAACATGACAATGAGTTCACTGTACTCAAATGGCCTCCACAGTCACCAGATCTCAATCCAATAGAGCACCTTTGGGATGTGGTGGAACGGGAGATTCGCATCATGGATGTGCAGCCGACAAATCTGCAGCAACTGCGTGATGCTATCATGTCAATATGGACCAAACTCTCTGAGGAATGTTTCCAGTACCTTGTTGAATCTGTGCCACGAAGGATTAAGGCAGTTCTGAAGGCAAAAGGGGGTCCAACCCGGTACTAGCAAGGTGTACCTAATAAAGTGGCCGGTGAGTGTATATATTCATGTATATTTCTGTTCCTAACCCTTTCTGAATAAAGATGTATGAAAACATAAAAGGCTCGGATTTACCCTGTGGA
Source organism: Merluccius polli (assembly GCA_030340625.1). Classification (NCBI taxonomy): domain Eukaryota; kingdom Metazoa; phylum Chordata; class Actinopteri; order Gadiformes; family Merlucciidae; genus Merluccius; species Merluccius polli. Next base: position 194,189 of record JAOPHQ010003724.1, on the reverse strand, counting down.
TCTCTCGTTGTTTATTCCACCCACATTGTAAAACACTGGGGCCTGGATTCCTATTGAAAACACTAATTAATTCCAGGATGTTAATGGCTGGATTTAAGAGGACTTAATTGAGGGGCCGGTAAAATAAAGATAGCGCTCTGAGCATTAGCAACCCCAAAGAAACGGGGCAATCCAAGTGTTAAACCTGATCAGCATCACTAACTAACTACAGGGAATGCTTGTTCCGAGATAATGAATTGACTCGAGCTTGGGAAGTGGGCGGCGGGTATCCACATGGCAAGGAGCTAAAGGTTTACCCAAGACACACCTAAGAGGCTCTGACCGCTCTGTCGCAGTGTCTATATGACCGCTCTGTGTTGTTCATAGAAGGATCAACGGGTTTATCTTTCTTCCCCAGAGGCTAGAGAGACTCCACTGAAGGTCTACTGCAGTCAAAGATGAGCATAGGAAAACATGACACACACACACACACGCACTCATGTGCACACACACACACTATGAGGTGTAAAACGATTCAGCCACTAACACCTTCACCGCATACCTGCTACGGCTAAAGTGCGTGTATACGTGCACTTTGGTGAGCTGTAGCAAACTCCACATCAACACACAGTTTGATAGAGGCGTGGGTATAGGTATGCGTTGTAAGTGTAGCACATGTTTACATTAGGCGTGATGGTGTGTAGGTGAGTAGGCGTTCGCTGCACCAAAAGTAAACATGCATTGCGCAACAATTACAGCGCGTATCTATACACACGCCTAGTTATCTAGGTATGTGGTGTTTGACATTAGTTAGCTGAATTGTTTTACACCTCATAACACACATGCACACACACACGCGCACACACACACACACACACACACACAATTTATGAAGCCATGCATGCACAACGTACATACACACACAAACATACACACACATCTATGTGAATGCATACAATGCACTGTCAACTCCAAGCAAATATAGATGAATGAACAATACCCTTGCCTTTTTCCCATAACCAATTCATGAAACACCCAATCGTTCAATGACACCACAACACAATCAGGAACACAACAGCCAAATCATCAGCAGCCAAACTCAAACCGTATGAACAGTGGCCACAACCAGCAGGTTTTCCACACTAGGACCCCCCCCCCCCCCCCCCCCCCAGAGGAGCAGTGCAGTGGTCTGCAGTGAGAGAGGAGACCACAGACAAAACAGATTAGTTAGGGGACACATCGTTATTCAGGGGTGCCGCTTTCCGAGATGGATGGAAGTGTCATCAGAGGGGTGAGAGAAGGTGTAGAAACAGAGAGAGAGAGAGAGAGAGAGAGAGAGAGAGAGAGAGATAGAGAGAGAGAGAGAGAGAGAGAGAGAGAGAGAGAGAGAGAATAAATGAGGGAGATCAGAAAAAGAGATATAAGTGACACCGTGAAGAACTTAATTAAGAAAATAGAGATCAGTGACTGCGCGGTGGAAAGTGATGAGCCTTTGTTTTGCTGGATGGATGGATGTTGCATATGTAAGCTTGAAAGTGCATGTGTTCAGCATAGTTTAGCATTCTACACACACACACACACACACATATGCGCTATTAATACTAAACTGTTTGGAAGTGGTTAATTAATAAGTCACTTTTTGATCTTCGCTGTGTTTGCCATGACTAGTTATTTAACAGCGGCTGTGCACAACGCACACCACAGGACAGGTTTGCTTTCAGGGCTCCAGAAAGCCTTTCTACCAGAAAGGCTTTAGGAAGTCAGGTGACGCAGTATAAAGGACAACAAAGTACATCTAGGAAGGAGGTTGTGGTGAATGGGTCAAACACAGGACTTTCACCCAGGAGACCGGGTTTGTATCTTGCTGACTTGTTATTTTCAGTTTTCAGTCGCAATTTAGGCAACACAACTACTTGGTTAGGTTTAGGCAACACAACTACTTGGTTAGATTTGGGCAACACAACTACTTTGTTAGGTTTAGGCAGAAAGCCCTTTCTCACACAACACATTCCAGATGACACAACACATTCCAGACGACACAACACATTACAGACAACACAATACATTACAGACAACACAATTACACCAATTTGTGTGTGTCAAAATGATGAAGATGTTTTCTTAATTTGCTTGTTTTTTGTCTATTTGCATGTGTTTTGGGAGGATGTTAAATCATGTGTGCGCTGAGCTCTCAGGACCACCGTGAAAAGATTTCTAAGGCAAACTTCTCCTGCGTGCGTCCAACAACACAGTAGTTGGGCCTCAGCTAGATGGCTAATTTGCATCTGTGGTCCCTGGGAAATAGGAGGTTTTCCATAATTTCCACAATGTCATCTTGTATAAACAGTACCGATACTTTGAAGACAGATATGCTACAAACTACCAATAAAGTTTTCTGTTGGGTCAGGTTGCTATTTTTGACCAGGCAGTCTGTGTAAATACAACAAATCATACTGGTAATAAATTAGTGCTAACCACATGTCCCCATCTAATTAAGCCAGCTTGGGCAAATTGCCTCAGTATTTAATTGAAGGACATTTCAACACAAACAAGTGTGTTCTAGTGGGTCTGCAACATCCATCTGATAATAACAACTTTACATAGACACGGATGGTGTTTTGCTATATAGCTATAAAGTAGCTATGAAGTAAATGTGACCAAACAATGAGCAAAAGGTAAGGTCGTTCACAAAGAACATACATACATTAGTATTTGTTTTGTGATAATTGGAAGTAGGCCTACCCTCATACTATGGAAGCCGTGTGTCTTCGGAAACTTTTAGGCTACATTGAATTTGATTAATTGATTTTCCTTTTCATTTCAGAAGCGGTTCAATACTTTTTGGGAGTAGTTGTCAACTACTAAAATGCAGCAGTCGTGAATTACATACATACATACATACATACATACATACATACATACATACATACATACATACATGCCAGTGTTGTAGTCGAGTCACTATGCCTCGAGTCTGAGTCCAGGCTCGAGTCTCCAGTGTACGAGTCCGAGTCAAGTCATAAAAAAAATCTGAGTCGAGTCTGAGTCGAGTCCACTACTCATACGAGTCAAGTCCGAGTCGAGTCCATATTGATCCACATCGAGTCCGAGTCGAGTCCGAGTCAGCACTAAAGTAAGCATACATGTTGTTACACACACACACAAAACATAACTGTTGTGCTGCAGCTCATAGGCGCGTCCTAATGGCGGCAGCTATGAACTATGTATTTTACTGTTTTTAACTAGTGCTCATAACTACTGTCCTGTCCTCTTAATAATAACTCAGAAATGCAATTCTAATGTGCTTTATTTGCACAACATAACCATGTCTTATGAATAGCTTATGCTATTCATGATAGAAGACATGGTTATGAGCCACGGTGGGTCCGCGGTCCACCTCCGTAGCGGATCCAACGCGGCGTGCAAGTGGACCCGATACGGGTCCGTTTCGCGGATCCGTTCCGAAAGCCGCGATACCTCCGCGGCAGATCCGTCGCGGAGTCCTTTTGCTGTGTAAAAAATCTCGGGGTGACCTTTGACAGCAATTTTAAGTTCGATAAGCAAATCAGTTTGGTCGTTAAAAACAGCTTTTTCCATCTGAAGATCTTATCCAAAGTAAAGGGCTACCTCTCCCGTAAAGACCTAGAGACAGTAATCCACGCCTTTATTAATTCAAGACTCGATTACTGCAATTCACTTTATGTTGGCCTTGACCAGTCCCTATTACACCGTCTCCAGCTAGTGCAAAACGCTCCTTACTGAAAAACGCAAAAAAGACCACATATCCCCAGTCCTGGCTTCACTCCACTGGCTCCCAGTTTCATTTAGAATTGATTTTAAGATTGTATTGTTTGTTTTTAAAGCTCTTAATGGGCTGGCCCCCCAGTACCTGTCCTACACTTTCATGCACCTACCAGAGCACTGAGATCGGCCAATCAGTTATTATTGGTCGTCCCCAAAACTCGGCTAAAAAACAAAGGTGACCGAGCCTTTGGGGCGGCTGCTCCGAGGCTCTGGAACAGCCTGCCCTGGCACATCCGCTCAGCTGAGTCCATAGAAGTTTTTAAATCTTATTTAAAAACCCACTTTTTCTCCCTGGCATTCCACTGAGCTTGGCATATCTGCATATTTGCACTTGACTGATATTTTATTTGTTTTTACTTATGGCACTTATGTATTTTATGGTATTTGAACTACTTTGCTGTTTATTTTATGTACTCTGCTTTGTATTGTATGTACTATGCTGTCTGGATTTTATGTACTCATTTTATACAGCACTTTGCTCAGCTCCGGTTGTTTTTAAAGTGCTCTATAAATAAAGGTTGAGTTGAGTTGAGTGTGGGTTATTTACGTAGTTACGTAATTATGTTACGTTAGTTACGTTATTAACTTAGTTACGTGTGACGTATGACATGAAGCAGTAACATTCCCTTGCACTAATCATATACCAAATTATAGAATAATGGCATATTACAATTATAGCCTAATGACAAAAAAGTTGAGTCCTCGTCTTAATTCTCGAGTCCCTAATGCACGAGTCCGAGTCAAGTTCGAGTCATTCAGTGCTCGAGTCCAAGTCAAGTCACGAGTCTCTACATTTAGCTCACGAGTCGGACTCGAGTCCGAGTCCCGGACTCGAGTACTACAACACTGATGCATGCATACATACATACATACATACATACATACATACATACATACATACATGCATACATAACAAAGGATCACAGTACTTAAAGGTCCTATTGATAACATTTTAATGTATACGAATAATTAAAAAACACAATACATCCACAGAGCTTTTACAAAGGTGCGGAATAAGAGTAACACTTTTCCTCAAAAATATTATGATCGTGAATTAATCATTTAAAAAAACGTTGCCGTGTCCAAATGTAATGTTTTTTGTTTATCTCTGTCTAAGATGTTTGGTTCCCACTTCTAACAAGGCTTGTGAGACAATAGTATAAGAGTTTGATGCTCCTGGCTTTACTCTGCACAAAGTAACCGAAATCTATAGCGAATGTATAGCTACATGTTGCAAAATGAATTCATTACTCTACCACAAAAGATTTATCACTTGACATGACTGAGTCTGTCAGTCTCACTCCACTCGACCACGAAATATGCAGGTTGTGCAATGAACTGGCAACCACTTGAGGGGCGAGTGCTTTGAACAACAGCGCTGTTATAACGTGAATGCAAAGGGGGGGGGGGGGGGGGGGGGGGGAGTGTGACATCCAGTGGCTGAATGTAATCGATAGCACCTTTAAGTAGAGGAAGATGTGTGATGCACATGTACACACACACACACAAACAAACACAATCACCCACCATAGACACACAGGACACAAACAAGAAGTCGAAGAAGAAGATAAGTGACCATACAACCTTCTAGCTCGCTCCTCTGCTATTTAGTTCTATAGCAGAGGAATAGTATTAGCAAGTGGCTTTGTTGACCTCGAGGCAAAGAAACTGCACTTGTATTTCTTGTAGGGAAAAAAAATGACTTGCTTTTTATTATTAACTTCACATGGAATAATAACATCAGAGGGTGCACTTGTAATAGCAGGACGAAACATGGCTTGAGCATTTAATTAACCGATCATCACACTGTCCTGAGACGCATTGTTACTGGAAGCCCAAAGGTGGGCGGATAATTAGCTCAACTGTATAGGCGGACATTATGTACCCACAGTCCAATCCTTTGTGCATGTATTGCACATGTGGATAAGAAAGGACTTCCAGGCGTGCATACGTATAAATAAAAATGATTTAATTCCTGAAACAGAACAGAAACATTTACACACGAGTGTCACCGTAACCTGCATACCGCATGCACTTGACCTACTGAGCTGTGTGGGCGTGGCTCTAATTACATTTAGTGATGAGCTACATATCCGACGAGATAACTTTTTGTTGAACAAAACATAAAATACAAAATAAATGTTATTATATTTCAGAGCACCACTTTAAAACATTATAACTCACATGAACATACACATCATTATTACCGGTACCTAACTAATAATAACCGTATGATGTGCATTTCTCCTACAATGATATCCCTTTTTACAGGTTTTGCACACTTGCTCACCTGCAACAGCAACATTTGCACATCAGTGTCACTGTAACCTGCATACCGCATGCACTTGACCTACTGAGCTGAAGGACCCGTGACCTGTCCTACCTGCTAATTGAGTACATTAAATAATAAATCAAAACAATAAAGCACAATAACAAAATAAGAAGGGGGGGGGGGGGGTCCATTGTTCATTAACAATCACTGTTGACCTCATTATGGGTCCCACACATGTGTATGCGTGTGTGTGTGTCAGCATGCATGCCCACCTGTGTGTGTGTGTGTGTGTGTGTGTGTGTTAGATGCACACACGGCAACACCATCTAACTGTGTGCAAACAGGGAAGGATCTCCTGCGAGACCATGCAGCTAGAGGGACAACAACCCCGTGTCAGGGGCCACACCATGGTTCATTTTAATGACGCATGTCCAGGCTATTAGTGACGCTGTGACGATGGACACCTTTTTTTAGGTACTGGTGGTTGTAAGATGGCGGGTGGGGTGTGGTGTGTGTGGGGTGGGCTGGAGGTGCTAAAGGGGGGTGGCCATCCATCAACGGCAGGGGCCCTGTGCCGCACCGTGCCCTGTGGCCACACCTAGTTATCAAATATGAGGAACGCAATCACGAGGCTAATTAGGGTGCAAAGAGGGAGAGGAAGAGAGAGAGAGAGAGGGGGTCAGGCTAGAAAGGGACACCACTACTGTACAATGGGAGAGTAGTGAAGAGACATTGCGGCAGGACGCTTGCGTGAACATGGCGGGGAATTTCCTAAGCGGCTCGTAAATTACACATGATCTTCATGGGCCAATAAAATTCACAGTGTTTTCACCTTCATACATTTCCATTAGAAGACAGCGAGCACCGCAAATGTGAGGTCCAGCGAGCGACGGAAACCGTATTTCCTTAAAAAATGGACTAGATAAAAATGCAGTTCATAACGTTTTTTTTATTACTCGTAATGGTCGTAACCGTACCAGGTTTTGCAGGAGCACGTTTTGTTTGCGAGACATCGTGAGATTTGTACAAAGCAGTTTGAAAGATTCTTTGGTTGGTGGTTCCTTACCAGAGACGTGAAGATGTAGGTGTAGTAGACCGACATCATTCCCAGCTCCGAGGCCTGGAGAGAAAGACACAGAGAGACAGAAACAGAGAGAGGGAGAGATCAGAGAGAGATCAGAGAGCAAGAGAGAGAGATGGGTAGTATAACATAAATGGAAGATACAAGGGAGCCCAGGTGAATGGGAAAACAAAAGGGGTGTTTGAACAGAGGAGAGGAAAAAACAGAGCGAGAGGGAAGAGAGGTCAGTGATCCAGTGTAACATTAACTTTTATAGCACAGCAGTGAGATCAAATCCACATCTTGATAAGCGCAGACACATTCTTATCGGAAGAAGAGCGAGACTCTCAATGAAGCAATTAATTCTGCTGCTTTATTAGTATGCTGCCTCATACTCAGCCATACAATTTGATTAAATCAAAGTCACTTGGTGAAGGGCAGGGTGAACTTTTCATAGTTCAATTTTATTAAAGTTAGTGAAAACCTGAGACGAAAAAATGGCCCACATTGAAATAATGTGCTATATACTTAATTCAACCCCCTTAATATATCTAAAACGGTTTATGAACCTTATTATACATTCTTTCAAATGTAATTATAAATATTGCAACTTACGAGTTGTAATTTTAAGTCCTTTCATTGTTCTTACATCTACACCTGTGCAGTACAGCTGCTGTCAGGTTGGTAGTTAAACTTGGAACAGAATTAAGAGAGGATTAAAAAAAAGCTAACCAGCAGGAAAATACATTTAAAAAAATCACTTTTGAAATCAAAAGTAGTACATAACCATAACCATAACAACCTCCCGCACAGAGGACACAATGACTACGACCTCAATAGGCGACAACAGTTTTCTTCCACAAGAAATTATTGGTAGTTATTTTTGGTTGCTGTTCTTCAGCATTTTGCTCTGGCCATACAATGCACAGGATTCACCCCGCTGCTCCTCCTCCTATCCTATACTGACCTGGCACACAGAGACTCAAGTACCTGAAGATCTACACTGAATGAACCTACAAGATCTCTCTGCAAAGGAGTTTGATGTGAGGACGGAAACAGACAATGTGTACATGTAATGGGCAAGGGCTTGATTTCGCCCTCCCTCTTGATGAACTAAGCACTCCTATTACTGTAATGAAACCCAGCACTTGACCATGTAATCAAATCGGAGACAGGTGAGCGTGTTGGCACATGGGGCTAATGGGCCTGGCAACCCAGCAATATCCACGGGAGAGTGAGGGAGAGAGAGAGAGAGAGAGGACACTGCCAACGTCCTGCCACACCATGGCAGAGGACACTCCTGTAGTCACCAGGCCAGAAATAAAATGAAAAGCACCTTCAAACTCTGATGACTTTTCGGGCCAGCTGGCCGATCATGTCAGTGCTTTGGTTTGGGTCATGCATGCGAACATCAACTGAAACAATGTTTGCTTTATTAAGATATGAAAAAAAAGCTTCAATGGCATTAAAAAAATCGGTACCAGCAAAGTCATGTAAATTACAGCAAGGAGCAAGATCATAACAGGATACTGTCCACATTTGAAGATTATCCAAAGCTTTCTTTTGCTGGGGGGGGGGGGGATTATATGATCTTGATATCAGGCTTAGTTTTGTCGAAGATAAATACATATTAATATTTTCAGTGAAGGTTCGCTCTTGGCTGTGACTGTATAATGATTATCTGGCTGTACAACCTATTGCTTGCAGTAGGTTTAAGAAATAAATTAATATGTTTTACATAACCTGAACTGAACAGAGAGCAAAAAGCAGAAGAAAACAGGAAATGGTAAGGGCACAAAATAATAACCAAGTGTAAAGATAGATGGAAAACAGAGAGAGAGAAGAGAGAGAAGTGCACAAACAGAGGACGCCCTGCTGTTCCCCAGTGGTCTTGTGATTCCCTGTTTCTATGGTCACAAGGTGCTCAGTGATGGCTGGCAGCCTAAACGCTTAACTTGAGATCACAGAGCGGTCCAGTGAAAGAGAGCGCTGTAGTGTACAATGGTAAAACCACAGTCCACAGCGGACTGCAAGTGTGAGAGATTGCAAGACCACGTATCCCCTGGTTTCTCTTTCAAACGGTTGTCACCTTCATTCTCTCCATCCATCCATTGTCTCTGAGAGATAATGATGTGTAATTACACAGACATAGCCGTATGGCGCTTGGGCAAGGCTCTGTCGCTGTCTGTGTTGCTACCGGTGCCTTTGTACGCCTTTGTGCCTTTGTACGCCATCCAGATCCTTTGCATGCCGCTAATGGACACAGTCACAAATAGACACAATCGGGCACATCAACGCAACAGTTGGCGCTTTGTTCTTTGTCGATGCTCTCCAAGGTTTTTTAATATTGTGTAGTAGCATCAGTGCGCGTTTTGTTTTTGGTCATCATAGCAATTATCAAAAGGTCATATTGGTATTTCACTGACACAATTAGCATTCTAAAATAGGAGCAACATCATATTGTCCAGTGGAAGTATATAGATTTACAATATATGTGTCAAACTGCACCTCTTTAAATTATTTATAGATGATGGAGAAGAGAAACGAGACTTCCAAAGACGTCAATTACCACCAATGAACTCCACTAAAGTAGTATGTTCAACTTGGAGTCAATTGGTTCCTCATCTCGGATTCAGAAGTTCGACAATGCTATAGGCGAACCTCTTAGGGGGAGACTGCACAGCTGATTAGCACTGTTAGCGGGGTCTCCTGTTTTGTTATGGATGTATTCTACTGAAGATAAACAAATTTGCGAGAGGTTGATGGAGGTTTCAGAAGACAATTTTAACAAAAGTATTTCTACAGTGGCCAGTATACTACTCCAACGTTGGATTTTAAACCTTTACAGACACTTTGTCTTAGGATGTTGGTGTCCCGACAGGATGTTTGAGTCTGTCTTCTCACCGGCCAGGGGAAAAGTTTAGTTTACCAGTGCAGGCCGAGTTTGTGTTCACTGTTGGCCAAAGAGGGATACTGACAATTGTAAGATGATGCTATTGTTTTAGTTAGGGTTAGGGTTAGAAGATGACTGTATCAGTCATCTTCTAGAGCTGATATTAATGGTCGGCCATATCACGTTGGTTGCAGTTCTGCTGATCAGGGTGTCTCCAGTAACATGTAACGCACGTCTACAGATCCCCGCCCCCAGCAACATAATTGGTCGAAATACATTTGAAGCAAAATAAAATAAAATGCCCCGTTCACCCAGATTTGAGCTCCTCTGCCATCAGACTTTAGATTGTTAATCTAGTGAGACTATGGGAGACTACCCTGTTCCACCATACTAATCCACTCCAGATCTCTCTCCCCCTCTGGAGGGCAAACCAGGCTACAGTGAAAGGGAACGCGTGATGAGATTGTCTGATAAGTCAATTCAGCTTTTCATTTGAGAAAATTCATTATCCAATTGTTTATTTTACCCTACTGTACTTTATGGACAAAGCCCACTGCCAAAACCACACCATTACTTCAATTGTTGTTGTTTTTTTACGGATTATGGTGCATAATATTTCATTACTTATTCACCGTTCTTGGATTTCCCCATCATTTCTATGTGAAAATATCTAAGATGGAATTTATAATGGAGGAGTTTAAAAAAAAAAGAAGTGTGAGGCTATCTGGAGATCATAATTTATCAACTTATGATGTCATGGTCATAAAAATCTAATAAAATTAAAGCTGCTCGCAGCCTCAAAAGGTATTCACAGCACGCATGGCCGACCCCAGCGACCGCAACCGCTGCGACAAGCCCGCAATTTGTGGAGGCACGTCACTTGGGGGAGATGAGATTAGCGTCCCCAAGCGATTTGGAGTAAATCCAACTGATGGTTTGAGAGTAAATGCCATTTATGTGTGATTTTCAGCATTAGCGATTAGCTTAGCATTTATTCAAATTGACACTGTGACATCATTAATTGACCTATCGACACCAAACTTGGCACACTTCTTAAGTGGGATGTCCTCTATGGGACATCCTCTATGCCACACCCTTGAAACCATACCTGGTTTCCAGTTTGTGGCACCTGAATTGAAGGGAATTGTGATTGATTTAAACTGTTCTCTGATATATGTATACAATTTGATTTCCACATAACTGCCATTTTCTTTTTTTTAATCCATAAATATCTTTTAATCAGGCCTGTCCATAGAGCAGGCCTGTCCATAGAGCATTTAATTAATAGCTTGTTTTGCTTTACAAGTGTGATTGATTTCGCGACTGGGATTGCTCCGAAGCAAAGAAGTGAACATATGAATGCAGTGTGCCATAAATGCATAGGGGAATAGGAGTGTGTGAATCGGCTTAGGAATTAGATCGAATAAATGTATGAATCGAGATTGTGATTTTTTTATGATTAATCATGCAGCCCTTGGTCCAAGTGGCAAAAATGTTCACCATGTCAAAAAAGGCCTATATTCCAGGTTTCCGAAATGTGCTTCGAACAGGACGGCAGGGCTGAGCGTTTAACTATGACTGCAAATTATAGCGCCTCTGTGGTCGAAGTGGTACCAAACTTTTTGGAGACTTGCTTACCAGGAATACATATGTCGATGAATTTGAGTGATCAGGGGCTGAGCTACAGGCATTACCAATCCAGAATACTAATAAGAATCCCATGAAATAGGCTACAATAGATTTCCACAGTTTCACTATGAAAACCTAAAAAGACATTCTGGTGCCTGTAGGTGGCCCGGAGCCGGGGATGTGTTGGCCAATGTGACGTAGCGCCAGGGGCACAAGCACCGTAGCTAGCGCCCCCACGTTTGAAAGAACAGACCACCAATTATCCAATGAGACTCCGTGAATGTCCTTGGCAGCTCGCCTACGGGTCAGTCTTATTAACTGTGTGATGTGTTTCCGACCTTCACTGATTCTTGGACCATCTTCTACAGAACACCATTACTGCACTGAGCCTCCAAGCCAGATATTAGCTCAGTGTTTATTTGCATTTTATTTGTCTCGTTTTTTTCCCCTTCTTGTGGACTCAAATAAAGACCTAATTTCGCCCATATCTGTCTGTATAGCGCTTGCTTAGTCCCACAGTCACAGACACACAAGTCATTATGGAGGATTTTGAAAAAAAAAAGGTGTGAGGCTGTCTGAAGATCATCATGTATTAACTTATGATGTCATGGTCATAAAAATTATAAAAAAGACATTCTAGTGTCCGTTGTCAGCCAGGAGCCGCGGGGCACGAGCTAGCATGTGTTGGCCGACACACCAACGCCAGGCACACAGGCGGATGGATGGACTTACCCTTTCGAGGATGATGTGTGACATGGTGGCATTGGCGTCCACGATTATGGTGGCAGTCTTGTCGTTGCGGATCTCCTTCAGCAGGGGGGTGGGGTCCTGGCTGTCGTCGAGCATGCGCACCGACAGCGTCTCCTTGGAGATGAGGAACTGCCTGAGGAGCCGCTCCAGGTTCAATAAGCCTGCCGGCGAAACACACACGCACCCGCACACACACACGGATAGAAATACATGAGTGATGAAATGATTTTGAGAAATGTTTTTTGTTTTTGTTTACTCTCATACCGTAGGTAATTTGTTCTAAAACAAAACTAAAAGTCAGGACTACATGAAGGTACTACTACTACTACTACTACTACTACAACAACAACTTCTACTACTACTAAGCCTACTATATTGAAGCAGTGAACATATGTCAACCTCCATTAACCTAACCCCTCTGGTTCAATCACCACAGTGTTTCTATTGACCCCATGAACCCAGAGTCAATACACAACAATCTTTGAGACGTCCTCAACGACATTTCAGTCAGTCTACATATTTACATCTACATACCCCAGTGTTTATCCGTTCAATCGTATTGGATGTTAAAGGTGGTAATAGGTCTAGGGATTTGGCTATGAACTCGTAACACCTGCAAAGCTATTCTTCAAACTCAAACTGTTTTCTTGGACTGGACTTGTCAAGATTTAATCTAAGTAAAATTCTTAAACTCGATATAGCAGGACATTTTCGGGGGGAACATATACTGTATAGCCTAGTGACTTGCGTGCTTGCTCGAGGGTCCCAGAGGGTTGTGGGGTCGATCCTCATCTCGTCGCTACTCATCTTGGTTGGAATTGGAAGCGGTAAAGGTCGCTTGGTCATGAACACTGAACCCCTGCAGAAATGTGAGCCTTATGGATTTATGAATGTTCTACTACACCAAACCCCCCAAAAAGACTACACTCGTAGTGATCCCTATCCCCCAATTGGAGAATGATATTCGAGAAGATGGTTGGTTGTCCCACTCAACAGGCAGCCAAGCCTGTTGCACTAGAAAAACATCTTGACTTTGCCACCTCAAACTGAATGTTAAACAAATCAATGATTTGGTTATAAAATTGATTTGTTCTGTTGGGAATCAAACTTATGATCAATGCCACCTGATAATGTAGCAAAGGTTTCTCCTTTTTATTTTTTTATGTTTATGTCCCAGATCTACACGCACAAACACAAAATGAAAAGTAATTCAATCTATGCATGTCATGTTAGCAGATGTCAATTGCTTCTGCAAATATTTGTAGACTTATTGTATGCTATATTACTAACTAACAAATTGCTCACTAATATGATTGTTATTTTGGTACTTCATTTCTCACTAATTTCCTGTAAATAATTATATTACAAAACAATTTAACTGATTGCCCTTAATAACTGTTTTGCTAAGTGGATTGTTGAAGCAATTAAACACTGAGGTGCATTCTTGCAATGTATCTTGTATGTGAACCTGTGCTGACAGACAAATTGACATCTGATTGGGATTTAGCTTGATTAAAGTATAGCTAAAATAATCACAGCAGTCCCAGGAACTCTCGACAAGTGATTTCACATCCATATATTACCAGACCCTCTGAAGGGTATGGAGCTAATTTGCCATATAGCATATTCATCTAATGTGCGTGGTATGTTATAGTGTGAAATAAACCTGTGAGAATCAAACCAAATACAACTTCACACATTGCTTCAACTTGAGACCTCAGCAAACATTTGAAAAAGCTGGTTGAAGGGAAAAGCATGAGCAGAGAACGGAAACAATAGTTAACATTATAAATCTAGTTCTATGATTGTAGGCTTCACCCTATGGGATGGGCTTGCCCCGTGCGTGCACTCCTGTGCACTGAAATTTCAACAATGTACCAACCAACGTGGGCCCCGCCCACATATCCCACGGCACCGTGCATATAAGGCCATGTAGAGCGGCACTCGTCCTCCATGCTATTCTTTCAGCAATGGAGGGTACAGCAGGTGGGAAACTAGACGGCTATGCCTATACTCATATAACTAGAGTTATAATAACATAACTTTTGTTCTATTTCATGTAGGCTACGCCATCTAGGCTACGCTGTCTAGGCTTTGCCTTATAGGCGAAGTTAAAGCTGCGAGCAGAGCCCAATTAATATACCTCTGCTGGACCAAAGTCCTGGGGCACACTGGACTCAAGAAGCAATGTATGTGCAAAACAAAACAGCCATAATAAAAAACGTAATTCCCCTAGAAACACGCAGATTGATGAATATGGTACACAGGATAGAGATCTCTGACTGGCAAAGCGTACATAAGACAGGGATGACATACCCAAAACAACATCAGTGGCTAGAGGACAGGATATTCATGCCGGTTAAAACCCATAACCACAGCAAATAATATCTTAATCCCAATGTAGCACAGGGATACCACTAAGCGAAGGGAGGTATAGGCCTAAGCGAAGAGCAACATTATGAATCGTAACATCTCAGAGTAACAAGCCAATTCCTACGCCATGTGAGGAGTTAGGAGCTGTGCTCCCGACTCCAACACAGAGTGGCCGATAGAGACCCTGGTCATGTCCAGCGTGTAAAAGCGGGGCTTGGGGGAGACCATGACGCCGCTGCACAAATGTCTTCCACTGCCACATCCTTGAGCAAAGCCGTAGAAGTGGTCACACCCTGTGTAGAGTGAGCTCTAACACCCAGCGGTGGCACCAAGCCTTGCCTGGTGTAGGCTAAGCCAACACCAGCGAGATAAAAGCTGCGAGTGTACAGCCCTTAGCAGCGTCACTATGACACACAAACAGCTGCTGTGTGGACCTGAACACTCGAATGAAGAGGGTGGAAAACCTGTAACATAATATCCCTCGACTGAAAAAGTTCTACCAATGTTTTTGGGGAGGAATGTTTTCGTTAAGCAGCAGGTAGCTCGGGCTGATGGGACAGAGCAGCCAGCTCACCGGATTGTTTGGCAGAAACCAAAGCAAGTAAAATCGCTGTCTTAAAAGACGGGGCTTGGCGGGGCTCCCTAGATAACCCACACAAAACGGTGGGAAGATCCCAGCATGGTGTCAGCATACAGGTTTCACATGTCTAGGCCATCACAATAATCTCTTGATCAGGGGATGACTGAAAACCGGTTTACCGTCACAGCCTACGTGTCGACACGGCTGCACGACAGCCGTAGACTTTTACAGTGGAGAAAGCCACGCCCTTCTCCAGTAGGGACTTAGCACGCCTCCCACCTCACAACAGGATGGGACAATGTGATTGTTGGCGCCCCACTTCACTGTGTAGAGAGAGGAGGTGGAAGGGGCGTGGGCACTCTGAATTGTGCTGGCAATCCCTCTGCCCTGCAGAATCAACCTCTGAGAAGACAAACCAACAACCGCCCGACAGATCGTGTGGGTGGTGAAATCGCCGTCCGGTTTGACCAGCACCAGCCACGGTGCCACATACGAGGGCGTTGCTAGCTCTGGGAACCACAGAGATGATCGACTCTTTGTGGCTACTAGAATGAGCGATAGCCTCTCCTGTCTGATCCTCTTGAGAAAAGGGTGATTCAGCTAAAGTGGCAGGAAAGCATACAGGAGTGCCCACGGTAACGGTGTGTGTGCCATCGCATCTACCCCCAACGGAGGAAGATCCCGCAGGCTGAGAGAACCGCATCTTGCAGTGGGTGTTGTTTCTCTGGATGTAAACAGATCCACCTGAGCCATCCCAAACCTCTGCCAGATCAGTCTGACAATATCAGGAAGTAACCACCAATCGTCTCGGCGGGGATTCCCACAAGACATGAGGTCTGCCCCGGAATTCGGGACGTCCATGATGTGTAGGGCTCTTAAACTGAGCAGGTTCTGATGAGCCCACAGCCAGAGCTTGACAGCTACTCGGTAGAGGGCAGAGGAGCGCAATCCCCCCTGTCTGTTTATATCCGCTGTCTGCTCTGATCAGAATGTGGCGGCCACGCACCAGGTGAGAGAAATGTAATAACACATTCAGTACTATGGAGAGCTCCAACACATTTATGTGAGCAGCAGGGGGCGTCAGCCGCTCGCCTCCGACCGAGTGAGAGAGGCACGTCCCCACCCAACCCGTCAACGAGGCATCTGTGAAGACGACGTCGGTGCAGGACGGTTGCCACCGAGCAGGGTACGGTGAGAACCTTGAGTTTGTGTTGCCTGGGATCCAACCTCTGGCAAGCAAACCACCACTGCCGAGCAAACCTCCAGCGGGAGCAGAAGGCAGCTGCCATCAGCCCCAATAGGTGCATGATAGACAGCACCGTCACTTATCTGCCAACGCGAATACGGGTAAGCGCCAACAGGAGGGCATCTCGCCGTAGAGGCGAGAGTGTCGCTGTCATAGTTGCTGAGTCTAGGGAAAGTCCCAAGTAGACCAGCTGACGGCAGGGAAGCGGAGAGCTTTTCTCCAAATTGATGGCAAAGCCCAAGAAGGAGAGGTGCTCTATCACCGCAATGACCTCTCTTCTCACCACTTCCTCTGAGTGGCTCAGAATCAGTAAATCATCGAGATAAAAAATACCACTTTTTCCTTGATGCCTGAGTGGCCCCAGTAACCAAATGGCAAGCAATGGTATTTGTAAGCCACGCCCATAAAGGTGAAGTGGATACTTTTCCTGTGAGCCTTGAGAATAGGAACGTGGAAGTAAGCATCCTTGAACTCTGAATGTGAACCAATCGCCTACTCTCACACACCAGAGCAGCGCTCTGACTGTGAGCATTCTGAATCTCCTCGTTGCAACTGACTTGTTGAAAATGCAGAGATCCAACATGAGTCTCATCTCCCCTGAGTAGGAGTAAAACCCTTGGTGTAACTCGAGGGGGGTAACAATAGAGAGGGCTCCCTTCTCCAAGAGACCATCCACTTCCGCTGCTAGAGCCGTGTTCACAACGGGGTCCCGCAGATTCGTCTCCACCAGCCCCATAAAAAGCGGGAGACGGTGCTTGAACTGAATGGGGTGTCTCGACTTCACTGTGCTGTCCATCCACGTTGGTAAAAAAAAATGGGGAAGGGAAGGGCAAGGTAGTCGCCGAAGCGTGACACACAACAGTCACAGGGCGCTGTTGGTCTAAAGGACATACCGTTCAGTCTTTTTTATTTTATTAGGGAAGGAAAAAGGTTGTTGAAGGTCGTCCCAGGTGGGCGGTCCTGGGGTTCTGCTGGAAGGAGGCCGATTCCCCCTCGGCGCCTGGCACTACTGTTGCGGCTGCTGAGGGAGCATGTTGGTGCAGTGGGTGAGAGACAAGAGCGACCCGGCTTCCTGGCACTCTGACAGGAGGAACTCCCCGAGAGAATCGGTCCCGCTTTGGTCCTGGACAGCCTGCTGGTGGCTGAGGACCTCAGCGAACCATGCCCAACTTTATGCAACTGATTAGCGTAGGAGAGTAGATGTGCTGGTCAGCTGTTCTCTCCTCCAGTAAACAATTTTGTTTCCTCGTCAGCCATGACAAGGTGGCTGACCGAATAGCATCGCATTACATAACATCGTCTTCTTGGGCATTTACTGAGTCATGCAAAAATGTAACAATGTGTGGGGGCAGAGCAAGAAGGTTGTCTGAATCCATACATAACTTTATTTCATGCATTAATCCAAAGCAGAACAAATAAATCTCTAATCAATGGTTTTCCAAACTAGCATAGCTCCAGCTCCATTGACAATCTCTTGCGGAGAATGTCTCGAGCAATATGCATAAATGCTTCTTGCTAAATCTATCGTGATATTTTTAGTGCAATACTACATGTCGTACTACACTACAGGTAAAATATATTAATATATTTAAACATGTTCACTTTTTCACTTAGTTTGTACTTTCTCCTCTCCAGCTCCATTGAAAATTGATTGCAGATAATTACCTTTCTTTGAGCAACTTCTGGTTTTATACACTAATTGTCCACCAGAAATGTAATTGGGTGGGGACATTGATTCGCTCTGACCAACTGTATCAAGGTCATTCACACCACAGCCTAAGAGACATGTTAGTTTGTGAGTAATTTTGTTCACTAATACACATACACTGCCATCTATCATTAGGTTTTGTTTTCTAGTCAATCTAAATGAGTCCAATTTTTGAATCACCTCGATGATTCAGACCTCATGTTTAATGTAATCATTACATCATAGGTTATAGTACATCACATTACTGTTACATTACAGAGGTTACACTGCAAAATATACAAAATAGTCAAAAGAGGTTGACTATTTGGTTGAAATTTTGTCTATAAAGTTAACTATTTCATTGACAGATGGACTTGCCTACCTGTCCCTTCACGTCTATGACAATGATTATATAATGAACAAATAATCAGGTTTCATGCGGGGGACGACATATTCACTGAACAAGGTCACTTGTTTCCATTATAATTGAACTGATGTTGCCGGGAAAAAGGAATGAAGTGACGTCTAAGCACGGATAATGGCAAAAATGTCTGTTCTTTCGTAACCTTTTCATTTGTACCATGTTATTTACAATTATAACTAACAATAGTTTAGGATTGTTATTGTGTCAACCCACAGAGCCCGCAGTCCAGTGCTCTGAATGCATGAGCCCGAGAAGGGCCAGCAATGAGAAGGAATTTCTGATTCTTACACACAGGTACCTTTAAACATTAATTTGCACTCTGAATTATGGTATTTAGCAAATATATTCTAGATTGAATCCGATGCTCAATGTTGCATGTGCATAATTTCAAGGCTCACGGTCTGGTCTAGTACAAATTGTACTGCAAGAGAGCTGAAAGGCTACAAGTGTAGTTATTTTAAACTTTGAATAGATTAAGTTTAGATTTAGTTATAGCAAGGTGTGGTTACAGAAAATGTGCTGTATTGACTTAGTGGGGCCCAAATATATTTTTGTCATGGGGCCCCAAGTCTCTGGTGGCTCCCCTGCCTGAGGCTATAACTTCGCTTTCATAGTCAAAGAAATGCACCCGTTTAGACACACAGCGGAACGAGATGTGCCTTTTGCTGTGGAGAGAGCAGACTTTCCAACTAACGGAAAGAAACAACTTTGATATACCAATCATTACAGTTGCCTTCTTGGCTAGTTATGCCTTCAGCACATGAAACAACACAATAATGGCCACTATTACCGTATCACTAGTGTCAGGCTTAAAAGTTGGTAGCTTTGTCTGCCTTTATATCTCTATCTGCTTGCCTGTCTGTCTGTTTGCCTGAACTCAAGACATATCAAAACATCTTATTTTAACAATGCACAACTACACAAAAAAGAGCCTTTCACAAACCTCACTCTGTCTCCAATTGCTACAGTACTGTGATTCTGGCAAAGAACATTTCACTCAAAAAGGAAACAAAAAATAACAATGTGAACAGTCAGCTTCATGAAGCAAAATAGTTTTTGTGTTTGTGTGTGTGTCAAGTCTATGTGTGTGTGTCAGGAATTTTTCACATATCAAACAGTCACTTCCCATGCAATGCCCAGAGACATAAACACACACACACACACGCACAACAGACCTCAGAGCCCCGGTTAAGCCCCAATGTGCCTTATCGCGACAACATGATCTAAACAAAATGGCTTTTTAACAAATTGTGTGTACAAACCCGAGACCCAATTTGCAACCTTGCATCATTCAGAAAATTGAAAATGTCATGCCTCATCATTATCCCTCTTCTAAATCCATATTTTCCAAATATACCAGAGATAGCAGGCCTTTAACAATTGCCAAGACTATTTCTGACTGTATGTCTTTTTCAAGCCGTGTAAATAAAAATTATTTGGTCCATCACTGGTTTGTCTCTTGCCTGTTGTGTCGAACCCAGCAGGGAGACTCAGCCTACAGGCAAGACACATTAGTCCAATGTGAGAACAGATCAGTGGAACTTTGAAACAAGTGTTGTGCATCGTTTAGTGTGGGTGTGCTGACCCACTTCCTTGATCATTACTCTGACTTGTTCGGCAAACATGTCATTAAAAGATGCCCAAATAATTGGCCACTGTGGTGGTTTGTAGTGTATGTGGTCGGTGCCATTCACTATAATGTGCTTCGGGCTTTGTTGTATGTGCCATCTGCTTTATGCTGTGCACCTTATGCCGATAGTAGGTAGAGCTTTTTGGTGTAATTTGGCCTTGTTTAAACATTGAAATAGCTGCTACTAGCCTACGTTCATTATTAAAATGCAAAATCTCTTTTTTTTTCGCAGACAACAATGGGCTTAAGGAACATTTTACTACTTGAAAAGTAGTTCCTGGGACTTAAAGTTCTGGGTACTTTTTTGGTGGAAACGCAGCTTTTGTCACCAGTGACTTTACATTTGGGAAACACTTAATTTGTTTTATAGTGGTTGACAACGCATCATAAATATGTATAATTGAATTGCGCATCATTAGTAAAGACTTTTGTTTCAGAGGTCACAAAATGGCACACATTGTATACAATGACACATTGTATTCTCCAGACATGACAAGGATGACAGCACTGGTTGTTTCCAGGGGAACACTGTGTTTCATTATCCCACAGCATTGTTAAATACTTGATCCTGATTTGTCAATAACGTTCCAAGGGTGTGCATTATTTTATAACGGGACACATCTGCCTTTTAACAGTTCAGACTTAAAGCGCTACAAATCCAACATTAACGACAATGGTCAAATACGACTATTGACCAGATGTTGCTTGACAACACAAAAACAATCTGCTCAAAGGACCACAGAAGAATATTCTAATTTCAGCTGATTAAGTCGATAAAAACCCAATAATATTATAGATGAAAGTAACTTATCACAGTTGGTAACTGTGGTATAAGCAAAATAAACCACAGTGGCTTCAACCTTGGCTATGCCTCGGCCGCATCACCATCCCGGTCGTACATTATTATCCAATAATGGGACAGCCTGTCGTGGTTTATTCCTTAGAACAGTAGTGTGTATATTTTCTGACATATTCTCACAAAAATACACCTCTTTTTTACCGAGACCTCCCATGCCACAAATTGTTACCCCTAAAAAGCTATTCCATATTCATTACTAACTAGTCAAATATTGATCAACTTAAAATATTGAATATACTACGAGAAAAGAATAGCTTGGCAGCGTCTCTAAACCTTTACCCTTGGAAAGAATACCAGCGGTCGGATATGAATAGGCTAGTTTTGCAAAAATTGCAGCTCACAACCCCTGCCCACTCTTCTTGGAGTAAGTCACATACAAAATCTGCATATCCACGCATAATGGCCTATGGTTAGTTTAATCGTCTGATGTCACAAATTGTGACTCTAATATGCCCACTACCATCTTAGATTCCAGTGAAAACGAGGTTCCATAAACAACGCGGAACCCAGACCTTCTCCAGCGTAGCACTGGGCAGCCTAGAACTGGGCAGCCAAAGTCATGCATTCAAAAGGATTTAACTGTAATGAAAAAAATAAAAAAATGTGTGGAGGAGGTCTTTAATGCTGTTTGATCTAGCTAATCTCTTAAAACACGTTCCCGGAATCCAAAGTGGTGACATTACCGTTGCTCATGACATAACTGCTGAAGCCGAGGCTTTTTAACTAAGTCCAGACATAGGTGTCACATCACCCCAACACTGTGATGTCCCTGCACTGACTGCCAAGTATAAACAAGGAATTGATTTTAAAATCCTTTGAATTACTTTTAAAGCACTACATGGTCTGGCTCTTATTTGCATCCCAAAACCTGTCAAAAGGAGGTCAAGATCAGAGGGCATCTATTGGCTGTCCCTTGCCCTAAAACCAGAGGGGGCTGTGCTTTTCTATCTGTCTCCCCACTACTATAATTTTTTTTTCATACTACTCTATGCTTTGACTATGGTTTTCTAATTCACACTGGACTGGTTTTTACCATTTTATGCTTCTTTACCATTGAACAATCATTAGCTTTTGCCTGTATTTTAACACTATTAAACAATTCTACTTCCTGGCAGGGACACTAATCACATCATTCATTTACATTTCTTCACCACTACACAAGCAGCCAACAGTGAGCACTTGGCTGAGCAACACTTGCCTTGTTCTTACCTGTTTGGCACGGCGGAGCGTGGCCTGGTTAGACAGGAAGAGTTACAGTACAGCTGCTGCTGGTAGTACACCGGGCTCCAGCAGTGGGGGGGGGGGGCTCGCTAGATTAATGTCTGTCCTGGTATGGTCCCTGCCTTTGGGCACAGATCCACCACCTCCACCCCCACCACCGCTGCCTCCACAGTCATGGCTTGAAAATATTCATGAATCGGCCACGCTCTATTAGGCTGTCACCGAACTGTGTGATTAATGAGGCCGGCACATGCCGAGGAGATACTGGCCAGCCAGCAAGCAGCCGACCGAGGGGCCTGCAAGCACACAGGGAACGTTGGGCTGGAGAGAGGGCCAAAGTGAAATTTGAGCTGATGCCACTGCTGAACACAGACTTTGTTAAAACACAAAGACACACGCACACACACAGGCGTACGCACACACAGGCACACAGGCATACGCACACACGCGCTAGCACACGCAGGCAGGCGCACACACATCCATGCACACAATGCACTTTCCAGATCCATGGCCTGTTGCCATTAGCAGCTATAAAGGGGAATAACCAAAAGTGCAGGGGTGACAATCACAACAGCAATGTCATTTCCTGGCCTGGTTACATCCTACTTCCCTGCAGCTCTCTCAAAGCCTCTTCAGCCTTCACAAGAAGCTATTGGGGAGTCGTCTTTGTTTTGGCTTTTTTGTTTTCACCTGCACTTTTTCGTTTTCATTTTGTTGCTGCTCTCTCCATTCATTTCCGTCCTTGCTTTTTTAAATGCATTGATTTCATTTTCTGTTTATGGCATTTCACCCTCAGCGAGTTTCACACACAGACACCAGCCACCGCAGACAGAATTACGTAAGGAAAAGTCACTGAAAGTGGGGGACACGCAGGCGCTATTTTTTCAAAACACTTATAAACAGGTTATGCCTAAAACGCTGAACTCTTTCAGAGCAGCTTCCCGTCATAGCGGTATGTACGCCTCATCTCCATGGGTTGAAATGTCACCCGAATGAGTGAGTGACAGCATCCCGTACACCTGAGAGGAAATACTAATGATGTGTTTCATGACCCCTGCGGTTGTTTTCCAGTATTAATCTTGAGTTATGCTGGGCTCATCTTCAATTTATCTATTGGCAAATAGAAAGTTTCAATTTACCAGGTTTCTGCTGGGAACTCGCTAATGACAATGATTTGTGTTCATTATCCGCGATCCTTTTTTAAAATAATGCTACAGAATTGTGTGAATGGTTTCACAGATCGCTCTTTAAACATGTATACATTTACTGTAAGGATTATACTTTTACCCGCACACTAAATTAGCAAACAATCCACTCAGAATAGTTCAAAGTACTCCATTGAGGGAGCATTGACAAGTTGATCAGTGACGGACTGAAACAATAAGGATGGGTTCGTTCAGAGCACTGCAGGGCCATCTGTGTCCTGCCTGACAGAGAGAGAGAGAGAGAGAGAGAGAGAGAAAATAACCTGATCTCTCAGGACTCTTTTCTTCCATCAAAGCTGTGGGCTGATGAGGAAAAGGTTAGCAGTTGCCACCTCCGGTCACTGTGACTTTGTCCAAAGACTCGTAATTACTCCTGACAAGGCAGCGAGAGGGTGGGAACGAGCCAAGATGTAATCTCCCTCTCCATTTTGTAGAAAAAAATAATAAAACATCAGAGGGAGGGATCTTCTTTCTTCTTTCATGCCGAAGTCACACGTTCTTACAGCTAACTAGTAGCGGTAAGTAACTGTGAGTTGGATCACACAGGACGGCTGATTGCTCCTGCAGCTGTCACCTTTGCCACTAATTCTTCTGTTGTTGTTTTTTTCCCGACCATGACATTCTCATCGGCAGGTGTGGTTTGAAGACGGGCGTGTGAACAAGGACTTCACACGACTGAAGATACAATTCTCCAGGGCTGACTAATTGACAGTGGGTGTGTGTGTGTGTGGGTGTGTGTGTGTGTGTGTGGGGGGGGCGTGTTCGTAAGTCATTGTTCTTTATCGCTAAAGCAAGATAATCGACGACCGAACAGATGGAGAAATACAATCGTTCACGGTAATTGTTTCCGATATTTACAATACTGTGCGCGCGGCGAGGCGCAGCCACGTGGCAGCGAAGGCTGTGGACTGTAGCATCTGCTTGCCGCCGGGGCGTGTGTGTGTGTGTGTGTGGTGGTGTGTGTGTGTGTGGCACACAGGGGCACCATGGTAAGCCCTACATCTGTTGCCAAAGCACATGTTGTGGAAGTGTTAATATATGCGTGCGTGCGTGTGTGTGTGTGTGTGTGAGCATGTCTGTTTGGTGCAGGAAATAAGTGTTTTTACGGTATCATGCAGTCAATGAACCATCTGCACATTAGGGCTGTCAAAATTGCTCAAAAATGACATTCGAAAATTCCCTCTAAAAAAAACCACATATTCGAATATATTCGAATATCTATATTTGCGGCTTTTTGCGCATTATGTCAATGACGCGCATTACGTCAATAACAGGACAAACTAATACAACGAGACATAACTACTTGTATAGGTCGTTTAAGTTTAAACATAGGCTATTTGGCAACATATTACCTACCCACAATAAGTAAATGAACTAATCAGGGGGGGGGGGGGGGGGGGGGGGGGGGGGGGGTGGTGCTACGCGGGTGCTGTGCGGTCGGGTCCGCGGCTAGCGGGTCCGTTGCTGGCGGGTCCGCGGCAATCGCTGAGCGATTGTTGACCGGGGGATTATAGACGGCGGTGGGTGCTGCGTGGTCGGGTCCGCGGCTAGCGGGTCCGTTGCTGGCGGGTCCGCGGCAATCGCGCCGAATTTTTAGATTACTCGCCAGAGTGGCGAGTGTGCTTCATAAATTACTCGACAAATACAAAAAGTACTCGCATTTGGCGAGTAAAACAGCCTTATTTCAACCCCTGGAACTAATGGCCAAGACCGCAGACCTCGCTCTCGCTCCCCCTCACTCTCTCTGCGCATACTGGTTTAAATAAACAACAGCAATAAACAAATGCTGAGTGCTGATCAAGAGTTTTGTGCAAGCAATCCCGACTCATGTCCCAAATGTGGCAGGCTTCAATCAGTGATTGAAACAAATATAACATTAATTGAAGTTTACGCCCACTCGCAAAGCAAAAAGAACGCGCCACGGCTGGCGCGAGTGTGTTATTCCACATTCGAATATTAATTTTCACCTTCGAATGTCTGTTTTTAAAAACTATTCGAATATATATTCGAATTTCGAATATTCGTTGACAGCCCTACTGCACATTACCTAAATATACAAAAAATATTCCAGGGAGGGGAAAAGGCGTGAATACATGATCACCACCTATACGATCATGGGCTGTATGGCATACCGGTACTATACTTACAGTCGGACTGAGCGCAGATGAGGCAGGCGGTTGTACTGTTGAAGAACGTGAGAAGGCCAGCCACTGCCAGGCTGATGTCGGTGTTGGTGGGTCTCAGGTCCAGCGTGGTGAACCGGGGGAACTGGACCTTCAGAATATCCTCGGGAGCCACCTTCACGTACGGCACCTACGCGCGGGTCGGGAGAGAACACAGACACGTGAGCCACGCCAGCGGTATCGCAGCGATGCGAGCGGTCTCGTCTGAACTATTGGCTCGCTATTCGCTATTCTATCCTGAGGAGAGCGCGTCGGAGAGTGTTTTCAGCGGTTTGCTGCATTGAGTATAACATGAATGGGGCGAAGGTGAATGGGTCTGATGCTAGCATATGGAATTCTCCTTCGATCTTTTCAAAGAGATATTATAAACCCAGGAGTCACACGTATTCAGACGAATAGACGGATACCCTCCTACGATAACAAAGCAAGCGAGTGTAGGGATGGATTCAACTTTGTTCAATTGTTTCTGTGCAGGAGGATTTTCCCTACTGCATTACGGCGTATCGCGCTGTTTAAAAGAGACAAACTGATACACATTCAAAAAGACACACACAAACACATGTACGCATGTAAGCACACACACACACACACACACACACACACACACACACACACATATACCCAAACATGTAAACACACACACACACAAATACAAACACACAAATCTGACATTTTCATCAGGATTATTATACATATGTTGCAGTCAATTATAATATAATTCAATAAAAAATGAAATGACTCCCTACCCTTAGATCCGCTGCCCGGCCCAGACCTGCTAAATTAGCAATAAACTACAGGCTAGATCAAATAAAATACCAGAAACATTTTACTAGTGACCGTGGGGGAATCTGGAGTGGGAGAGAAGCGGGGAAACTGTAAGAAGTGGAATAAACATATGGCGTCCCGACTCGCTGGGTTGTGTGTCAGCGCAACAGACGCCCAAAGATGAGTCACAAGAAGCAAAAAGAGGAACCCAGGCCAAGTCTCCGGCAGCAATCGATAAAAAAATACCGTCTCTCTCGGGCACAGGCCCATCGTGAGAAGGATCTCTGTTTTTCACAGCCTTAACCTGTTATAGTTCTGTAACCATCTATAGATCTCGGCTCTTAGTTTCCCTGGCAGCCTCTTCATACAACGTCTAATTCCCCAATACACGCAGGGCAGAACCATAACGCTCTCTATGAGAGACCGCGGGGCCGACCCTGGGGACTGTGCGCTACACAGCTAGCCTTAAACCTCTCTGAGCCCCACACTCTGCAACAAAAGAAAATGCCCAAACTGGTGTTGAACCGACGGAAACCCGCTGAACCTAAAGGAAATCTTAAATGACATCCTGACCGCAGTTCAGCCATATTGCTCTTCTATCTCTCCCCCGGGACGATGAGGTCCTGCATCCTCTGTCTCCGTCCCCACCCTCCCCCCCTTGTGAGGGTGGCGTGAGAGAGGCAGATAGGTACGGAGGACGTGGGTGAGTGGCGAAGACTACAGAGTGAGGCAAGAGAGCCAGGGAAAGGATGAGGAGGAGACCAAAAAAATAAAATACAAAAACACGAGGAGTTGCAGCGGGCATCTGTTTGGTCACACGACACGTGCCCTGCATGCGGCTGGCTGCTGCGGGGCTTGAAGGGGACGCTTGGAGGACATGGTGAGGGCCCCTGAAGGGCCACGGGGCAGGAGAGAGCCTCTTCATCACGGCAGATTGCCTGTCGGTGTAACACCTACAGCCAATACATGGCCTTCCCTCTTGTCCCCACATCCCCGCGATTGGTTTTCCATTCCTGTCCATCAGGGTGTAATGGAGTCCCAGGGCACCTGGACGGATGGGGGCTGGAGCCGCGGCTGACAGCCCGGGCTGGTCTGGGCGTGCTGGTCCCCTGCTCTCCAGGAAGCCCTGGGAGCCCCCTGTGTAATAGCCATGCACAGCCTCACTGTGGGGAACACAGCCCTGCAGCTCGCCCCGCCTGATCTGGCTCTGCTGTGGATCACCGCTATTCCTGGTTGCTGGGTTTTCTTCTACCCTTCTACTGTAGCCCTGTTCAGATTGTGTGCCGTCCTTTTCTTGATATCTCACATTTTCACTCTCTCTCTCTCTCTCTCTCTCTCTGTCTGTCTCTCTCTCTCTCGTTTGAGCACTGAGGACAGTTGTCTATGGAGGAAGAATTGTGCCACGTAAAGAATTAATGCATATTTAATAATTTACCCATTTAAAGACCGCTTATTAAGAACGTGTATCAAATATGATTTTTTATGGCTGAGTGGACAAAAATATTCAATAGACACGTAAAAAAGACATTTATAGTTGGATTTACAAAACCATTAAACTGCTTTTAAATGCTATTTTAAAACGGTTTATAAAACAATGTATTTAACGCTGGTTTAATGAGTCAATTAATAATGGCTTTTTAAACACTCGTTTAAAAGGACGTCTAAATAATCCCTTTCGTTAGTTGTTTTTCGTGTTCATTTCTTATTCCTTTTTACCTTACGCAATTCATTTCCCACGCTACTTTAAGAAAAACAAGCCTTTCATTTAGAGCTTACGCACCAACTGTGAGACTGTAAAAGTAAAAGGAGAGAATCTACAGAGATGTAAACACGAGCTCTCATTGGCTGTACGACGACGACATCATTTTACATGACGGCGTTTGGTGCCGCTGGACGGTATTGAACCAATCGTCGCAGCATTTACGTCAACTTGAAGTTAAAGACATCCTACTGCCATGGTCGTCTGCGGTGTAGGTAAACCTAACCCTCTGAACTAGAACCAATATATATATGTTTTATTAAAATATCATATGCCGAGCTGGGCTCCTCCGACACGCAGGTAACGTTTGGAGAATATCCATTTATTGGAAACGGCAAGCTGGTGCAAGCCGAGCAGATGTAACACACTGCCATGACAGTGGCTCTCTCCGGAGTGTGTGTGGTGACGGCTGGTTTATCCTGTGTGCCATAATTACTCATGCACCACAGGTGTGCACCCCCAGCCGGCCCCAGAGTCTAACCAGTCTGACTCGGGCCAGGTGAGGCTGTAAACCAGCTATCAACCACACACACACACACACACACACACTCCACATACCCCCAACACCAAATTGAGCACAAAGCCCCCCCCCCCCCCCCCCTCCCTCCAAGCAAAACTGAAAAAAAAAATAAACTGACTCTTTACAGGGTTGCCATGGGGCCTTGGGCTGCTGTGCTGGCTGGCAGAGCTGCGGCTAGACCTGGGCTGCTCCAGGCTGGATCCGGGGGGCGGCTAGCAGCAGACGGTTCCTTGCCTATGAGAAAGGGCTGGTGCTGGGAGGTGGCTGTCCGTAAACGCGGCTGGTGACTCCAGTGCGTGTCTGGGCTGCCCTTCTGTGTGCCCTTCTATGTCCCCTTCCCGGCCCTGAGAAGCCCCACGTTGGGCGCCAGTGTTGCTGGTTGCCTCCTGCTACATGCCACATAAGTGACTTTTCTGGGCTCCTCCCACGCAAGACTCAGGTAGATGTTGATGTATAATTCCACGGCAAGCTGGTGCAAGCCGAGCAGATGTAACGTGCTGCCATGACAGTGGCTCTCTCCCGAGTGTGTGTGGTGATGGCTGGTTTATCCTGGGTGCCTGCGCCACAGGTGTGCAGCGTCACCCAGTCCCAGAGTGTATTCTAGGTGGCCAGGTGAGGCTGTAAACCAGCTATCAACCACACACACTCCACAAACAGATTTTTCAGATGATAGACTACAAACGTCATTATCCACTGTAAAAATAGACGTGCACAACTGAATCCAGCCCTACTCCCAACAGCTGACATGTTAATGTAAACTTTCAGGAAATGATGACCTGTATCTATGATGCAATGCAATTGCATAATGAGAATGTCACTTCCCAATAGTGTTGCAGGGTATACCGACACTAGAACCGTATCGCGATAACCTGCCATTAAAAACGGTACTAAACCCCATTTTATTAGTACCGATACTAATAAAATTACTGTTTTTGCGACTGCGGGGAAGTGTGTGTGTGTGCAGCGCAGCGCTCTGCTTCCACTCATGCAGGCATAGTGGTGCGTGCCAACTGTTTGTTTTCTCTCTCATATAAATAAATATTGACCAATACACCTGGGCAGGTATAGGCCTAGGTAGGTACACACCGCTAGACACACAGGGGTAATACCGGTGATCGCGTCTTTAGCTCCCCCGTGTCCGATCGCTGTAATTCGGAGCGTGAATATCTGTTTAATATCTAATATCTTAACTTTAAAAAACACTTTAGTATTTTTTAAGACAAGCACGATAGTCGTACACCCCTAGTAAGGTGAAGGTGAACCGCCAACACATGTTTTACATTTGCTTGCTTTTAAATAAAGTTGTGTGCAGTTACACGGTGTATAAATACGATTATCAAAAGTGTTTAATGTCTCCTTCCTGGTTGTTCCGACAACCTTCAGAACCGCTTGGTCCATGCCGTTAGCAGGCGGCCCGCTTTGTGCTTCGAGTGTTTTCTACTACGAACACTGAGCTGCCTATTCATGGAAAATAATCTCTATCCACCTTTGAGATGGTGTAGTAAAAAACACTTAACAGCATTAATGACGATTTTATTTAGATTTAGATTTTTAATTCATAAAAAAAAAAAAAATTAGTTCTGTCATCTATATTTTACATTACTTTCCTGATGTTTTATTTTTTTGCCGTGGTATCGTTTCAGTATCGTATCGAGATATTTAGGCAGGTATCGTATCGAAGTCATCATTTTGGTATCGTGACAACACTACTTCCCAATGTCTTTTTTTCCCTGGATAAATGGTTTTGATTGAATTGCATCTCGTAGAAAATGCTTTAACTATAGCCAGGTGATGGTAGAGGACACGCATTAAATGGAGAACAGGGCAACTTGCCCGGAGCCGGAGTCGGTCCAGGGCAGAAAAGGAAATTAGCCCTCTGAAGTTTTCAGGAGGTTTTTACAGCTTGCCATTAACTGCTGCTGCCCTGCACTTTAACACCAAGAAGACGCACTTCTTTTGTTTTAATGCTATCTGTCGGCTGTATCGCGGCCACAAGGACATAATGTAAAATAAAAAAGCACATCCTTGGTTTAATGAGAACTCCAAGGCCCTACAAAGGCCGACTAGAAGATCTGAATCTAAATCAAAGACAAATGGATGGCAGATATTTCATGAGATCCTAAAAGACCTTGTACTTTTTTTCTATTATTAACAGACGTTGGCCTATAGGCTTTACATTACTACCCTTGACCACGAGATATCGCCGACAAGAGAATGTCCCATGTCTCCACTTCTTTAAATATATCTCGCTTTCATCTTGGGTCTAAATTATATATAATATGTGACATCCATGGCCACCGGATGGTCTCACAGAGTTGGTCCTGGGGTCTATGAATTATCCACACTTCTCTTAAACAGATTTCCTGCTGTTCAAAAGCCTAGTAAAGTAAAAGAGGAATTTCCTAATCCAGTTTTTAAACTACGTGTTGAATGATTTGCATAACAAATAGCATATATTGGAGAGAGCTCCATTCGAATAATTAGAGATATTAGAAATCCATTATAAATCATGCACTCTTATAAATTGAGCTTAATTCAATCTGCATTTGTGTGTGTGTGTGTGTGTGTTTCATGTCAGGTCATTTTTATTTGTATAGCCCTTAATCACAGTTACAGTCTCAAAGGGCTTCACAGGCCACACATTTATGACACCCCCTAACCCCAGCCCGCAGAGTGGAGGGTCCCTCCTTCCAGGGAGTGTGTGTGTGTGTGTGTGTGTGTGTGTGTGTGTGTGTGTGTGTGCGTCCAGCAGCATGGCAGAAAGGCTGACAGCTCTGGGTGGAGAGCAGTTTGACAAGTGCCTAATGAGGAAAGGACATAGGCTTTGCGGTCGCAACGCACACATGCACACTTACAAACGGTCAATGGAGAATGACAGCACTTCATAGCAAACATCGACACCAATGTGTCCGTGTTAACACAATAATAATTCACTTACAATCCTATAACTGAGCTTCAATCTATGTCTATGTTAAAACAAATTCAATTTGACCCCCGACATCTAGAGGCACACACTTTCAGCTAAAGACGGAAATTTCACAAGCTGTCAAACGCAAACACTAGTTTTTCATTTTCTCTGAATTTTTTCATTTAATTTTGAGATCTAAAAATTGTATTCAATGGAAAATAGTTGAGAATAGTTTGAGTGGGGTGCTCACCCCTGTGCTTGAGTGACCCAGTGACAGGTATTTTCTCCTCCGCGTCCAAATCAAAAAATATGTTGGCTGCCATCGAGCTGACAAGTGTCCAAGTCAATCTACCAGCCGTGCGCCGCAAAACCCCGCGTACACCCGAAGGAAGGGGGATACCTGCGAGAGCCGGGGAGATTGAAAGGAGACAAATGTGCGGATCTGACGCCATATGGCAAAGCCAGCCGCGTAATAAGCGACCGCATCTGTTCCTGCGCCCTTTGAAACGACCGGTGCACAAAAGCCTGTTCGCTGAAAATATCACTGCCACCTATGCGGGTGTTGGACTAGTTAGCCACACATCAGAGTCCACAACAGACCTTCTAGAGTTTGTGAGATGATAGCGCCAACTATGTGAGTCTAGTGATTCAGGGGATTCATTTCCATCCACACACGCCGACACGGGCAACCAAATAGCGTGGAGTACGTGCTCCGCTGAGAAACTGAAAACTACCTTTGAAATGCTGCTGCGGCACCAGTAGCCAGACGGACAATGACTTAGTATTTTATTTCTTTCTCTTTCTATCTGTAGTTGTTTTTATTTGTTTTTTTAGTTTTTTTAATTTCAATTCTTACTGTTAAATGTTTGTTTTATGTAAAGCACATTGAGTTTCCATTGTGTATGAAATGCGCTATATAAATAAAGCTGCCTTGCCTTGCCCTAAAGACGGTGAGTCACGCGGCCGTCCTTTACCTTTGAAGAGCAGCTAATCATCCCAAACCATCATCAAGCGGAAGGGAAACCAGCCAATCAAAGAGCAGCGCCGCCGCCGACCGATCGGCGGGCTGGCCGCGGCCCATCGAGCCGTCATGAAGCGCCTGCCAGAGGATGAATGTTGGCCACCGAGCGTCGGAGAGCAGATGCTGCTGGAAACACAGCCCATCAGTCAAGCCAGCGCGGTGCCAAGGCCCCCAGAGCAACCCCAGAGGAGCCGCAGGCAGCATGGCGACGCAGCCCGTTGCCAGAGTGACAGGCAACGGCAGGCCTGTTATGTCCAACCCCCTCCCCCCCCCCCCCCCCACCACCACCACCCCCCTCCTGCGGTGTCACGCGACCCACGTGTTTCGATTCCAGATTGAAGACCAGCTGTGGAGTCGAATCAGAAAGAAATCCTTTTCAGAAAACTGCCAAAACAATACAAATAAAATAATTTTCATAAATCTAAAATATTTTTAGATGAGCGACAATAGATTTTTTTTTTTTTTTTTAAAGAAACGTAATCCAAAGTCACCAGTCCCTCTCTCCATCACTGGCTCATCCCCCCCCCCCCCCCCCCCCCAAGTCTCATCCCATAAAGGCCTGTCTCTATTTGTGGCTGTAATGGCTCTGCGGGAGCTCCCTGCGGCCCCGGGGCCCCAAACTGACCAATGATAAAGATGAAGTGGGGCAGTGGATCCCGCGGTGCCTTTTAGGAGAGTGGAACATTGACCACGAGATCCCTATCTCATCGATCAGCTGGGTCAGCTCAGAGCCAGGGAGAGAGAGGGGGAGGGAGAGAGAGAGAGAGAGAGAGAGAGAGAGAGAGAGAGAGAGAGAGAGAGAGAGAGAGATAGAGGGGTAAATAGAAAGAAAGTGAAAGCGTACGGACGGCGAGAGGGAGAGAAAGAAAGACATTCTTGCAATAATGCGCTGTATTCAGTCGGACGGCTTTATCTCCCGGAGAGCGAAGTCGCCGCGTCTCCATGAAACGGATTGCGAGGCTTTTAAACGTGTCCATCAGACTTTCTGACCACAGGCATTGTGAGGGTATTATTCTAAATGGTAAGGATGAGAAAGCAAAGCAGTGATCTGATTTGTCAAGCTGCCCACTGGACTGAAGGATGTAGTGCTCAGCTCAAGTAACAGCTCTGCAGCGGCGGTACCGGCTACCCACTTGATCCAAGATAACTCAAAATGACTACGGACATTATTATTATTGTTATTTACAATGGTGTATTCACTTACAACCCTGAGTTGACACCGTGTGCCACGGGGAGATTTGATTCGAGGAGTAGATTTTTAATCTTACAGCTTGCTTAATCTAGCTCTGGGAGCCGAGCCAAAGGTTTAATTTGTCACGCCCAAGCAAAGCAAAGCTCCACTTTTATGCAACCCAAACAACACTTTGGCAACAAATCTTTCACCTGGGGTGAAAAAAAGTCGCAGCTCGAAAGATGTTGTCGCAGGGCTTCAGGTGGGAAGAGTCGAAACTGCATACAAACTGCTGTGCGTGTGCGTGTGTGTGTGTGTGCATTGTTATCTCCCTCCACCCTACAAACAAAGCTGAGTCACTTGACACTGACAAGGAGGAAAACACAGCCAGCAATGCCATACTGAACCCGTTGTGTACACAATGATGGCAATCAACTAAATTGAAATGCGTTTCTTCGCTCGACGCTCTCACCTGGGATGTGATCTCGCTCGGCTTCCTCTGGCTTTCATCTCAATGATCAAGAGAGCTACTTTCTGATGAGGAAGTCAGCGGGTTTGGAAATGCAGATTGCAGCTCTGTTAGTGATGTCTTAACAAGGTGGATCAATGAAGGGGTGGGTGGTGAGAGTGCGGAGGGTGGGGTGTGGGGGGGGGGCGGGGGTCAACAGGGTGCATGAGACACCTGTGTGTTTCTAATTATCATCAGGGACAAAGAGAGAGAGCAACACCTGTGTTTTGTTTTGCACACATATTCAGCCTGAAGCACATGGAAAAAATATCTGGGTCACAGAAATCATTTGTTTTTTTCCACTACATGGTACTGATCGGCTGGACTCTACTCTCCCTGCTTTAGTACCCCCTCAGTGTAGGCAGAATAATAATAATTCATAGTGATGCCGCATGAAACTGCCGTGACATCATCTTCAGCGTGACACAAACACACTTCCTGCCTTTACTCACTGACAAACTGTAACCACTGTACATTTACTGCTAAACTGTCAGCTGTCAAAGGAGCTCCGCTACTCTTATAACACACTGCCGTATTCCTTATCCTCTTATAACAGAGGATATCAATGCACTTCGTCAATTGACCACGCGTGGTTTTGACGGCTGACCATTCTTCTGACCAATCAGTGGTCTGCAGTGTTTTCACATAACCTTTTACTATCGACTCGAGGTGATACCAAAAAAGGTACCAGGTAACTTTTGCTAATGGAAAACCAATCCAAACAAGCAGAATCGAGTCGAGTCTACATACAAACGTGCGCACACACACACACGCACACACACACACCAAGTGCATTTCCCAAACTGAATTTTTGGATTTTCTGGGCAATTTCTGGCTAGGTATTGCAATTTGACTTCCAGATCATTATGTATCCCTTGTGTTCTTGCCTCATTGAGGTGAATACACAGATTGGGAAATTGTGATTTGAATGCACAAATATAAATCAACAGCTAATGCTATGAATAAAAACGACATGTCTAATAAACAAAACAACCAAACGAGCTTGCAGCTTCAATGCCAACTTGTGTCCATTGTGAAACACAAATACACTGTTAAACAAACAGAAAATAGTTGAATACAATTCATGGTAAATGTGTTGATTCATCAAACTGACTTTGTCAGATAACTTTTATGTCAGACGGTATAGAGAAGAAGCAGCAATTAATTCAAAAGAACAAGAACCCGTGGCTGAGAGGTTTACAGCAAGCAGAGGAAGGGATAAACTGCAACCAAAAAATAAAGACAAATAATACATGAAGACTTTGTGTTGAAACATAAATGCAACATTTTATGGATCAGCATTTCATATTGGAATGCAAATAGTTCTGCCAGACTAATTTCCATTGCATTTTGCCTTTTTCAGTATGCAAGGTTTCTGCGTGGCGTGTGAAGGGAATACTGAAAGTCCTATTGATATTCCAGATACCTTGCATCTCCTCTCACGGCTCCAGCACCAACATGAATAAACAAGCTGCACTTTTATAGTTCTCCACCAAACCACTGCTCGACTTGGACCTTACCTTTAATGATCAGTTTGGTTGCTCATGCTGCTACAAAACCTTAGTTTTTTTAGGATGTTTTAGCACACCGTTTTTATGTACGTATAGGGTGGATTTAAAAGGCGACTTGCTGTTTGTTGCTTTCTTTTCTTTCACAGCAAAAAACAAAAAAAAATGTGCACAGATCCATACGAGGCTGATAGGGGGTTTGGGTGTGTACTAGTATAGATGTGGTGTGTGTGTGTGTGTGTGTGTGTGTGTGTGTGTGTGTGTGTGTGTGTTGCTTGTGCTTGTGTATGCATGTGTCTGCAAGACAGTGAGAGTGAGAGAGCGAGTGAGAGAGACAGACAGACATAGGGAGGCTTTCTTGTAAATATATAATCACTCTGCCCTCTCTCTCTCTCTCTCTCTCTCTCTCTCTCCCTGGCTTGCTCTCTTTCTAAGCTATAGAGCTTTCCCTCCGCCATGCTGGCCGTGGTTGGCGCCGGTTATCAGGCACAGTTGCTGATGAGAAGGATTGGAGGGAAGGTAATAGAAGGCGCTGGAGAGGTAGGATGTGGGCCAGAGGTAAAAAAGGGAAAAAGATAGAAGAGAAAATAAAAAGCAATAGTGATTGGAATGCAGCAGAGGAGACATGAAGTCATACAGGGGAAAGGGAAAATACATGAAAAAGGTAAAATGGGGAAGAAACAGTGGAGCAAAAAATAAATAAATGCAACAGAATGATGGTAAGAGGATATTGCTATTCTAAAAAAAACTATAATAATTAGAGGTGAGACTATATGGATGACTTTAACTCGCATTTACCATCGCACAAGCCATAAACAAAGTCAGTTTGTTCGTGAACAAAATAGTATAGGGAAAACGAATCATGTTACACAAAAACAAATAGCATCTGATTGTTGACCTTAAAGGTTCACTTCTTTACATTGAGTGACCATTCATGTCAAGTTCTAATGTATAACAGACAATCAATAATAGTATATAATATTCATAAATAAGGGTAAATATCTAAGTTATCGACTTAGATATCGAGTTGTATACTGAATGCAGTTTTATGTTTACACATGTTGAATCTTATCAGCGGTGTAGTGAGTGGATGGTATTTGGAGGTCAACCCATCATAAACCAAAAAGAAGATAACTACAATATCAAATGTTGTTTCTCTATTCATGCTGATTGGTCAACAGTGGACATTAAAATAGCAGAACTCATCAAAATATGTTTTGTGGGTGAGCAAATACTGAACAAATGAGCAGAGACAGTGGGTATAACTGGTTGTGACCAACCAAAACCAGTTAAATTAAAGAATACCAAAAGAAATGACAGCCATTCGATTGGTGCTTGCAAGGCATTGCATAAGGACATTCATTAATCCCAACCACGCAGAAATTCATGCAAATTAAATGGAGATTTCCAGAAATGTCCCCCATCTAGGTTAGAGGTGCAGCCTCCCAGAACAAACAGTGTTTGGTATGCAGTGTTTGGTAAACAAAGGTCTAGGCTTGGTTGAATAGCTTTAGAAATGTTGGAAACAAAACAGAGAATGAACTATTACGTTCTTTCGGCGAGTGATTGAAGCTAACCTGCTAACCATTTTGTTTCTGTGCTAAAAAAAAGAACTGTCCACAGCAACAGAAAAATACATTTTATACTGCTGAGCTACCAGACGCGCTTTCAATCTAAATCCGATTCGACAGCTGTACACAAGCCGAACAAGAAACACAAACACATGCTGTGAATACACAGCTGGCCCGGGCACAGTGGATCACTGCATATCTGGCCGGACATGCGCATGGACATGCACTCATGCACGTGGTTCAATGGCAAATACACACGAAGACTGTGCTACAATAACCATGCAAATGAATCACTGGACCTGCAAACAAACCTTGCCCTCCAAAATCACGATGAAAGCTTTTCAAATTTGCCCAATAAGCATTCACGAGCAGTCATCTGTGTCCCGGCTTTGTCTCCTGGTCGTGTCCAATAATACTCGCAGCCCGGTGGAGGAATCCTTCGGAGTTAATTTGCTTTCAAGTAAAGCGGCCTGAGGTCTTTCGGAAAAAAATGATCACGCGAAGAAGTCGAAGATACATTTGAATGGGGATTGAGTAGAATATTCAACACTGTTTTTTCCTGCCTTATAGTACAATAGCCTTACAATAAGTGACTTCCTATAGTAATCAGGATCTAGGTTTAAAATGGGTGTCCAATTTTCCACATATTCTCAGCTGGCGTGTTGAATCCGATTTATATGCATGTGTGCCTGCGTCTGTTTGCCCATTTCTATAAAAGTTGGAGAAAAAAAATCTCATTACTGCATCTCTCAAGGGCTTTAGCTATGCCAATGACCACCACACCTTAATCCCCCATCCACCTACACGCTTTCTGTCTGTCAAGCCATGCTTGATTTCACCTCCGAGTTCAAGCCAATAACACCAGCGGTGGAATACAGCAATTGAGCCTCGATGGATGTCTGTGTTCTTTTGTTACCTCTCGCCTTCGATGAAACAAGAGGTAATTGGCAGCAATTACTAAAAACTAAGCCTGTTTGGAATAGAAATGATGATTCTTGGAGGGGTTGAAATGGAGGAAATGGAGGGAATGACATGAAGGAAATGGAGGGAATGAAATGGAGATTGTAGGGGTTCATGGCGGCCAATCTTGAAAGCAACATTCGCATGAAGATAAACAGCACAGAGACGTGTTAAAAAGCAGCCCTGTTAAAGAGATCTCAATGACACAATTCCCTCCCTTTTCCAGCAACATGATAGATATCTGTCATAAAAGTTTAAACACTGGGTTTACTTGCCACATTGGATCGTTACAAACCACCTGTGCAATGTGGACGTGCTGTTCTCCCTGTAGTGGCTACTGTTTTTCTATTAGTCAACATTAACGTGTCCAGATGGGCCCCATTTCACCTCTCAGTCCACCCCCATCACGAAGCCAGCGGCCCTCGGAGAATGATTGATTGACTGGTGGGCGATTGGGCCATCACCTAGCGAGCTCCGTCGCTAGCAAAATCGCGGCCCAGGTGTTTTGGGCAACCGGTCAGGGGGAGAACCAACGCCTGGGGTGTGTAACGCCGAATGAGAGATGTGTGTCATGCTGCAACGCATCATCCGACAACGTGTGCACATACTGATTGTGTACAGGTGTCCACATTCAAAGTATTAGCGACACACCTTCCACGAGCTGAGCATGCTGTCCCTTTTGCAACAACAACAAAAAAAAGACTTTCCCTTGACTGTTTGCAGGAGCCGGTTGGTCTGTATTCACGGCGAAGGCTGTTCGTCAGCTAACTGTCTTCATGCTGCATGGTAGCTGATTGGACACTCAAAACCGCACTAGATTTTATTGAAAATCCAGACTTTATTGGAAGGGAGTGAAGAATGGTAAGTGCTTTGACCTACAAATGTATTAAGGTTGAGATAGATGGGGAAACATTCAATCAACCTCTCCTCTTTTAGGCTGCCATTGCTTGATGGATTTTGCCGGGGGGGTATCTCTTACACTGGGTGTCTCTGTCAATCTCACTTCAATCAACTTAATTGTTAAAATGTTAAAGTACAAAAAAGTAATGGTGATGAGTAAGTGAAAATAACAATATAATGAATGAATATAGGAACAAGTCATTTGAAGTGCCAAGGGCAAAACCCTCACCACCTCCCGCCCCCAACAATAAAGCTAAAGACAGCGATGATGATGATGATGATGATGATGATGATGATGATGATGATGATGATGATGAATTACACCATTGCCAATTGCCCAATAATTGCATGCTACTTGACTTGACAAAAACACTAAAATGATCATATCTATTTTAGTATTGCTTTAATTTGTGGTTAAGATGAAAGTGCAATGTGTGTATATCAAACTGGGACTGCACTGGGAATTTTCTAATGAGGAATGAACAATCCTTTTCAGTGATGCTAAACCTTGTGTTGTGGTCACGTGAGCGTGTCTTCATTCGCTAGTGGCACCAGGGAGCAGCTGGGAGATCTGGCTACCAGCGAAGCTCAGACTGATCCCTCATTAGCAACAAATATAATGTGTCAAAGAACGTCTGGCTTCATACTCTCCTACTTATATTATGTTATCGATGAAACAAACAGTCGCTGTGGCAAAATGTAATCCGAGCAGGGTATAATATTATAACAAAGGAATGAGAAGGACAGCTGACTTGCATCTTGAATAATCACTTTACATGCTGTTTGATGTCTTTCCCGCTTCCCAGCCGTACAAAGATTAACATACAGTACATGTCCCAATACACAAAGCATATAGCCTACATATGTAAGCTACCGGCTGTTTATGGTCGATCTTCTCCTAATATATAATTGAACACCTGTCTAACACCTGACAGAAAAATCTTCATGTGAATGTCGAGTCATGCTGGCTGGTGTCCATCTTAGCAGCAGCTGTCCTCCTCAGAGGGAACCAAACCGTGACGAAAAAAACGCCTTTTCTGCCCGCTACTGCTATTCTATTCAGTTATGCAGCAAAACGGATCGAGTCGTTTGGTGAAATGAATATCAAGATTGCTATCGATCATTACCTTTGCAATCAGAATGGTAACGGCGGTCGAATAATCCCCCAATCAGGATCATTCTGAGGTAAAACCACAACGACAACAACAACAACTTATACCTCCACCCCCTGCCCCAATAGTGATAACTCCAATAATCTCCTAATAATCATGCCTGCTTGGGCTTTCTGGAGCTGAACCACTGCAACGCTACAAGCTAACAAGAGGGGTGGAAGGACATGCTTAGCCGCTCTTTTGATCTCTTTTGGGGCGAGGATGGAAACCCCCCGGCTTTGCCTGGATCCGCGGTGGAGGTATTTCATCATACCTGCTAACAAGTTGAGTTTTTATCTCCTGACAACCCCCTCCAAACAACGTACAAGCAGGCAACCACTAATGGCCATCATTGTTCTGCAATCTGGTGTGCGATCTCCCCTGGGTGTTGCTGGCAAGACGGATACGGTCTTGGTTGGATGGTTGGGGCGCAGGGTGGAGGGAGGGATCAGAGGGCGTACACGGGTGCATAAATTGACACTCACCTCTTTCTCGCCACAGATATTGCTGATGATGGAGTTGGAGGCGGGACTAGCGGAGGGACCGAGGACTGCCACCACCCCTTTAGACATGATCTGGCACACTGGAGGGAAAACGGGGTAAGGGTGAGGGAAAAGACGTACAAAATGAGACAAACAGGGACAGAGAATTAATAAATAGTATAATATTTTCCTTAAGTCCTGTGTGTTCATAGATGGATCATTATTTTCAAACAGAAGGCAGCCATAGTTAGCAGTGCTCTACTCCTGACAGCGTGTGTACATTTAAACGTACAAGGGTTCATGGATGCCTTTGCAGCCCTTTGGCCCATCGCTGTTATTTTGTCTTGAGGTCAGCACTGTCATAAGCGTTCTGTTGAAAATGGCAAGGCGACGCTATATGTTTGAGCTTTAGTCATTTAGCATACACTTTCATCCGGTGCGACTCAGTGGTGTGGTATATTGCTCAAAGACGCCTACGGTTAGGGATCAGGGATCGAACCCAGTACTTTAAGGCTGGTATAGTCGAACACCCCTGGCCACTACACTATTCTATAGTTCCATCCATACCACTTAACACAAAGCCCTTTTCTATTAATCAGCTGTACTGCTTTCACAGTTAATACTCTGTGGACAAATAGCTTCCATTGCAAATTACCAAACTTATTTGATTCAACAATTTATGTCTACAACTGCCTCATTGATTTACTGTCTCCGTTCACCAGAAGACTTGATAATCAGGCTGATAATGAGTGTGTGCCGCCTCGCGCTGCTCTTTGCAACAGCGGTGACGGTGCAAACATTTAGTGATCACAGTTTCAAGGGGATAGAAGACCATAACAATGTTTTATTCCACGCCTGTTCCACGGCAACACGACTCATCTCGATTCATAACCTTTGATAGTAATATGGATTTGACTGACACACCGAACAAGGAAAATACAGTGACAGATGAATAAGGTGAGAGGGAACAAAAAAAAGAAATCTCAAAAGCTGCCGGAGACGGTGTATGTCAAGCTGCTTAGTGGAACATGGCTTTCGGTTTGCAAGCACTTTTCATTAAACTGACAACTACAACTGCAAATATGTTCAGCTTTTATTGTTATGCTGATTTAAATAATTTACCTTTGGGAATTAATGAACATTTCCTCATTCATGAATACACATGCCCCCTGGCTCTTACTTTGCACACAGAAAAATAGAATACGATTTGTTGTTCGTTAATCCCAGGCTTTTAATAAAACCGCTACGGTCAATGTTGTCAAAGTCAGTCACAGTCACAACAGACAGCGTGCGTGTGTGTGTGTGTGTGTGTGTGTGTGTGTGTGTTTTGTTTTGTGTGTTTGTGTTTGTGTGTAATGGACATTCTGCTATCATGTATTTTTTGTATGTGTACTCATATGCTTGTGTGATATTGAAGTTGTTGAGGAAATCCAATGCATGAACAAGCTGTGTTTCCAAGCTTTGGAAGTTAATCCCTGAGCAGTGAATCAAATGATTAATAAATAATCCCTTTTGTCACCTATGGGGCTTGCATGGAATGAACACACACACTGTGGCGCCCTGAGTCTCCTGGACTACACAACACACACACACACACACACACACACACACACACACACACACACACACGAAACGTGGCTACATGGGCAGACATAGGATGGATGGATTTAAGTCCTGAAATGTGTTTGTGTGCGTGTGTGAGAGAGAGCAGAAGGGTGAGCAGAGTGATAAGTTCAACAGCTTGCGTTCATTCACCTCTTGACAGTAATTTGCAGTCATGACCCGGTGTTCAATGACGTCAATGTCAAGAAGTCCAATAATTAAATGAATCGTTAGAAAAGATTGTGTGTCAAAACACGTGGCCAGCAGGTCACAAGGCTTAACCCAAAGTCCATTCTCAGGACTCACCATTGATCTGAGCCTATCAATCACTATGATTGATAGTGATTGATAGGCATTTAAGTGTAGGTGTTTCTTAGTATTATTGGCCTTGAGTGATAGTATCATTTCGAGATGAAACAAATAATGAAACTAATTCAACAATGCTTTGCAGAGGGCTGAAAGACAGATAAAAGAACACTTCAAGTTACATAATCTATGTTTTTTAAATCCCTCAGAGCCAGCTTCTCTCTATATATATAAATTGTGGTGGGATGGTATTTCACAACATTGGGGCATAGTAAGTGAAACATGCCTCTCTTTTATCATGGATGGCCATGGGGACATTTAAACAACCAGCAGCAGAGAATGAGTGGAATTCTTAAATATAAAGAGTTGCTACTCCTTTACGACCTTCAAGAGACAAGGACCGTAGCATTAATTATACAAAATACTGGCAGCCAATAGGGAAAAGCCTGAACGTAGGTCTTATCATCACGATGTTCACTCGAAGTCAGGGCACAGAAAACACCTGTGGACCTTTTTTTGGCCACCATTAAAAATGGTGTTAGAACAGTCCAATCTACATGAAGCAAAACCATTTCCCCCCGTCTTGTTGCATTAAAGAAACCATGGAAAGGTAGTTGGCTTATCTTATAAGCTATGGAAAAAAAGTATGCAAATGCTTATATTAGATCCATATCAAATAAACGTGACTTCCTTTACAACAGATTTTTTTTTTTTTGCGTTTCTCATTATAATGTGTCGTGTCCATACCGGCAAGCTTAACATTTCCACGAATTAGATCATAATATCACAGGTTTCTGCTTCTCCCCAACACATGGACGAACACACACACACTGGTGTGATTTGTCACTTTTATACAATCCAATTAAATGGAGATTTTCCTAAACAATCTCTTCTGGATTTAAGTCCAACTAAAAGTATCTGTGTAAAATTATTAGGAAATATTCCAGATTGCTTTATTTAAGAGTGAGGGAGGGAGACTATTGTACACATTTTTGTATGCAACACACA
Source organism: Merluccius polli (assembly GCA_030340625.1). Classification (NCBI taxonomy): domain Eukaryota; kingdom Metazoa; phylum Chordata; class Actinopteri; order Gadiformes; family Merlucciidae; genus Merluccius; species Merluccius polli. The sequence goes on along the minus strand of JAOPHQ010003724.1, from coordinate 150,254 downwards.
CACACACACATGTGCAAAAACGCACACGGACTCTCTCTCTCTCTCTCTCTCTCGTCAACTCCATTCACAAACATGTACATGTCAACTCAGTCACATTTTATAGCAAAAAATAGCTGCAATGAATGTAGTAGAATCTTACATGGCAGCCATTTTGTTCATTTTTAGCTTTTTCATTCACTATATGCTTCGTTCTAAGAAAGAAAAACTAAATGAAAAGGTATTTTGTACAGCCCGGCCACGGCAACATTAAGGCTCGCAGCGAAGACGTAAAGCCACCTCCACACCGCTATCAACGTGTGACAGATTGTTTTGTTTTCCTCTCGCTCCGCTGTCACATCTCTCAGCGAGGTTCAATCATTTATTTGACTTTGTTCACCAAATTCCTAAACTAAACAGGCTTATCGCTGCGTCAAAAAACAAAGTCAAAGACATTTGGTCGAATTTAAAATAGATGTTTGTTTTTGAGGCCTTTCTTCCATTTAGGTACGACTCATTGAATCTGCAAAGAAACATGTGAACACACACACGCACACACACACACACACACACACACTACACACTTACTTGTCTCCCCCATCTCATATTCGCTGTCTCGGAGCAGTTCAAAGATGTCCACCTCAAGCTTCCCTGTGGTGGAGCGGTTGGTGATGCTATTGATGCTGTCTTTGGCCAGCGTGATGGCCAGGCGCTCCCCTCTGCTGCACTCCATAGGGTCATCAAGGATGGCGGCTATGGGGGGGAAAAACAAAGAGGAATGATATCAGTATGCATGTGTGTGTGTGTGTGTGTGTGTTGGTATGGTATATATGGTAAAGGTCTTGCATTGGCAAAAAAAAAAATCAATTGAACTGTGAATTTTGCTTTTTATATTTGTGCCAAAGTTACAGAGTGCATGATTCAAAAAAAGAAAGAAAAGAGAATATCATGAATATAATATTGTTTGGGTATTTCTTTATCAGTGCATGTGTGTGTGTGTGTGTGTGTGTGTGTGTGTGTGTATGTGTGTGTGTGTGTGTGCTATAAAACAACTTTACGTTTAATATATTCAGTTGAACAGTTACTTTTGCTCGTTATATATGTAGTTATGTAATGCATGAACAAATAAATAATGAAAAGATAATATCATGAACATGATATGGTTCTTTATAAGTGCATCTGTGTGTGTGTGTGTGTGTGTGTGTGTGTGTGTGTGTGTGTGTGTGTGTGTGTGTGTGTGTGTGTGATTGTCGTATATATGGTGAAGTTGAACAAAAACAAAGTTACTTTTGCTTGTTACATTTATACCAGTTACAGAGTGCATGATAAAAACAAAAGAAGAAAGTATGTCATGAACAGTTATATGGTTGTGGTGTTTCATTTAGTCAAGTCAACACTGCTCATCGGAACAGTCAGCTCTGGAGAGAGGTGGTAGCGAATATAGTCGATTCATTTTACGAATCAAATCAAAGCAATGCAGCGCAATGAGATAGTGATGAAAAAAACGTGAATAATACATCATCTGCGATGATTTGTACCCGCTATGTGCGCGTTAACATAATTATTGTACTGCATGTCCGCTTATTAATTATTTAAGGACAATTAGATGAAGAGGCACAAATTAGGTTTCTCAGTGAGCACATGGAAAAGTTGTTTCTCATGGAGATTTCAAAGTGCACCATGTTCCCCACAGTCAGGGAGGGGGGGTATTTTAAGATCATTGTACTGGGTGATACTCTTGAAGTCTCGACTAAGCACAAAATGGCGCCAGACAATATGTCCTTAGATACTGACAGTAGGAACACTTTGGAACAGCAGTTGTGTGAAACAAAGCTTTAAAATTAAACAACTTGGGATCGAGGAGAAGAACAATGGACATTTTACAAGACAAAGATAAAAAACAGAAAATTAACTAACCAAATGCATAACCATGAGATAATGGTTGATTGGCTAGAAAAGTGTCTTCAATTAACAAGGCGTGAGAATGCATTAACGTACATACGTTTGACATACGTGTGTAATGTACTATAGATGATTAATAAAATCATGGGTCAACTTTTATGACAATGGGATTAAAGGAGTGCAATTGGAGAGTAACCATGACTATGTTTGAACTAAATGGTCTGTTCGCAATAAAGCAGTGGAAATAATAATGATAACTAGCACCTTCTCATAGGCATGAAGCCAATTCATTTGTCTGATACATTCGTTGTTCAGTGCACAGTCATTAGTTTGTAATTATGAGGAGCCATTAGCAAACAGAGAAAGGTCATGTGAGGTTTTAACTATGGTTTAACTGTGACCAGAGAGTTGACTGCCTTTATTGGAGTTTAATCATAGTTATAGCTAAAATAACTTAACTTAATAATATTTCTAACATATAATGAAGACAAATGGGGTAATGCAAATACCATCGCCCCACAGCAAGACGGTGCCCTAAAAAGGTGGAGAAGTTTTGTTAATATTCCTCTTCTTCCTAATACCATGAAGAAAAAAAAAGAAAATAAGATATATATATATATATATATATATATATATATAAAAGGTATATTAGGTATATTATCTGTCACCAGATTCTGGGCCTCCCTGCTTCATGGTTTGAATATTTTAAGATATGCTATCCTTAAAAAAACTTTTTATTATTTTGTAATATCACACCGTGAACTTTTGAATTAAGTTAAAGATAGATTTAAGTTAAATCAACTTGTTAAATCAACATTCAATCTTGCATTGGCAAAGTAATTACAATATCCTGTACAATCTAGACAATGTCTGTATGCGGATTAATTTCAACCTTTGTAACTGCCAAAAATGGGTGTGTCGCACACAATTTTCGGCTATAGAGATATGTATAGATGTTGTATAGATATAGATAGCTAGATATATTTGTATTGTCCACAAAGTATGTTGGAATGATTTGTCACTACTTAGCAGTACATTTCCCCTCTATACCATGAAGGGACTTTGAGGCATATATACATACAGCGCTCTAATGGCTATAGCCTTCTCCCATGTGAACATCTCTGCTTTGGTTTATGCCTCTGCATTGACAAAAACAAACAAACATGTTTCTACCCATTTTCGAGTCCCTGCTTTCTATCTGGAAACAGGACAAGACAACACAACAATATCGCCACCTGTTTTGCCCTTTGTGGCCGCAGTCAATACTGACACTCGACCCAAGAGATGTAAAAAAAACGACAAAAACAACACACTGCACAAACGGTGCTTTGATCCCTGTCGTTTATGCACACCGCACATGTCTACAGCGGGTTTGTAATCCTGGGCAAACCCTGGCTCCCCCACACTTTGACATTTGAGGGTGGTCAATATGCGACGGAAGACAAACAAGCAAGGTGCTGCAGGGTCACCGCGCCATGTTCCCACTGGGAGAAGAACCAAGCGACCCATGACCCCTTGTGAACCAAATCAATGAGTAGCCTTGAGTTGTTCTGTGGCAGAGCAAGGGGGTGGACCCGGGAAACCAGGCGTAGGGGTAAAGAGTGCATGGCATCATACGATTGCTTTCAGGAGAATAAATGCATATATATCGCCGCCGCCGCCGCCGCCGGGAGCATAGTGTCATGGGGGTTGCCACGCCGACCTGTTTGATCCCATCGTAAATACAGCCGAGGCCCCCGCTATCAAAGTGCCACAAAGCAGGAGCTGTGATGTATAGCTGTAATCTCAGATGAATAACTGTCAACGTTGGGATTTGAAAATAAGGGAGGTTTTCCGGCGCCCCGCCCCGGGCCGTCCCACACACAGTGAATCCTAAAATCACCACTTGGTAACCACTTGCTTCAAAATATCAGTGCAACAAGGATCGGGTTAACTAGTTCCTACATTAAGTAGGCTAAGTGACATAAATGACAAGTGCCAAAAAAATATGGGAGATTTGCGGGAAAATATTAAAACGAGTGGACAGCAGGAGAGACGGGTAAAATACGGGAAAATCCTGGGCAAAACGGGAGGACTGACAGGTATGCCTCAGACGTTATATCTGCGATGTGCTGTAAAGATGTACTCAAGGCACATCATCACGTACCACCGCCTCTGAGCTCGTCGCCCACAGTGACAGCCATCAATATCAGATCACACATAATCCTCTGACGCAATGCACTTATAGCACAGTGGAGTAAGCTCAATTTCAAAAGTGTGTGTGTGTGTGTGCGCGTGCATGTGTGTATGTGTGCGTGTGTGTGTGTGTGTGTGTGTTGCGCAGTTAACAGCTGGATGTCTATATTAATTAAAACCTAGCAGGAATAAAACGTGAGGGGTATCTTGTGCAGTGCGTGGCGGGACGATGTAGGTTACAGTTATGATCATTTAGCCCGTGACCGGCGGCCCTTTTCAAATCCAATACATACAAATCCTGCTGTGAGGGGATCTGCTGGCTTTATCTATTAATTCAATAAGACCCTCTCTCCCATTCTGCAGTACGAGTGTTAACCAGCGAGGTAATGAGCTAGCTCCTCACCTAGTGTATGAGGTAATTAACACCGATAGTTTAATGCTCTGTACTGGGAGGAGAGGGTGACGACAGGGACAGAAGACGTGATGCTTTCATCAAGGAAGGAGTATTAGCGCCGTCTTTTACTGCACACATAGTTTTCCTTTTTTAAATCCCCTTTAACCCCCCCCAGGGTTTCTATGGATACAATGTGGTATATTGGTTATATATGTATGCAGGGTATTATTTTTTAGCTTAAAGATCTGGCTAAAAGTAATCGCCCATATGCTTTCAGTTTCACCACTTGTGAATGGCTCCAGTAAGGAAGCACAGATGGATCATTTAGTGTGCTTCAAACACATGGAGAGTTCAGCATGTCAGGTATTTACGACTGCGGTACTTTGTAGAGCACCACTCATGTGAAATAAACAGCATCACGCAATACGGCATATTTTTTTCTAATGGCTTGCCAACTTCACAGTAGGCATATTTGTTTTGTCGTCACTTTCTCATTAGCCGGCCCTGGCATGTGTTCAGGAGGGATTACATTTAGTTGTGTTTTTTTGCTTCCTGAAAACATGCCAACACAGAGAAACGCTAGCTTGTGTGCTGCTGCTGCTGCTGATGCTGCTGACACAGGTTTACAGGCCTATCTTAAACACAGCATCATCAACCGAGGAGACAGTGAATGCCTGCAGGGCTGCGTTGAGATGCCTTTGAAAAACCACCAGATTAAACAAAAGGAATCCATTGTGTTGTCAAGCATCTCCGCAAAGATACCGAATAACAACCATTAATTCATTGTCATGCTTTGCCCTTCTGGGAGGTAAATGGATAAGTTAATGTTGGCTGTGAATTAAAGAAAATAAAGACTTGGTGGCACCCATTAACATAACAGAATCACAATGGATATATATATATATATATATATATATATATATATATATATATATATATATATATATATATATTTGTATCTTTCTTATTCAATTTGTTTGCTGGCATTTGCGGAACAGAGTTATGTTTAGGGATTCAAATAATATATTTATTTCCACACACCCGCACAAACAATAAAAATGTTTTCGACGCTGAAACACAAAGAGGCCTTCAGCAGATTGTTTAATCATTTTAATTTCCACGCAATTGACTTGGTTAGTTTCAAAGTTGAATTGTTCTGCTATTTTTTTCCCGAGACACTACAACCCCTCTTCTGGATGCTATAGTGACATTAATTAACAGAGACACTTTCTCAGCACTGCATCAGTAATTTCACTGATGTTTTATTGTTCTGTACAGCAATTCTGTGTGTGTCTGTGTGTGTGTGCGTGTGTGTGTGCGCGCGCGTGTGTATGCGCGTGCACAGACTCTCCTGTGCATTTGTTTGTCAGAACAACAACATGCTTATCATCTCTAACAGGTCTGATAGCTGTTTCATTTATTAACTTCTCAGAACTCGTCCGCCACGGGCCAATCGGAGGGCCTGTCTACTGGCGATGGTATTTCCAGCTCCCTACCTTAATCAATCTTCAACACAAGCCCTGTGGTGTGCGCTGTCGAGGAAGGCAGAGGTGCTATCTTACATAATTAGAAAAACCTCGCTGGCGGAAGCCCTGGTGACATGAAGCTGATTTCCTGCCGCCAAATAATGTAATTATAGTCATCTTCCTCAAACACACGCACATACACACTTCACGCACACATCATATTGTGAGGGTGTGTGGAGACACCGATGTGCTAAGTCTCATTAAAGTGTGGCTAAATGCTGATGAGGCGGATGATAGTTGACCAGTGAGTGTTCACTTGATCAGCCATCACACACACACAGACACACACTGCACATTAATGGAGTGCTGAGATGGATGGCCTCAATGTGTAATGTGTGTGTGCGTGTGTGTGTGTGTGTGTGTGATTGTTGGAGATCTGCCGGGGGAGATGATGAAACCAGAATGACCCCTTTGATACTCCGCCACCATTGGGGGGCTGAAGACAAAGCGAGGGTAGATGAGTGTCAATGAGCTGAAATTAAGCATTCAGTGTTTTCTTTTGGAAGACTTGCTCTGTGCTCTCTGCCGAAACAAACACAAAATGCGTGAGGTGGGTGCCAGAGGGACCTTTACGGGTGACGCGGATGAAAAGGGAATAATGATAGACAAGGGAATACAAATCCTGATAAATAATATCTGAAAGATGAAAAAGCATGAATAAAACAGAAACGCATTAATATTACATGTCGAAGGAGTGGGGGCAGGATAAGATAAGGTGTGATAAGATGAGATACGGTCGAACTTTATTGATTTGTGAAGGGAGAAATGTGTGTGTGTGTGCAGGGGGGGTGTCCTTGAGTATGTCATTGCTATTTGTCCATATGGTGGTATGGTATAGACGGGGGGGGGGGGAGTGAAAGGGAGAGACGCTGGTGTCACTGAGAGAGAGACAAATGAAGTTTAAAAAGAGGTTAAGGTGAAACGATTCCCTCAGGGTGGGCCCGTCTGACAAATAAACAATGGGGTGGGCTCCTGATGAAAGGAAACGCAAGTCTCCCAGCAAAAAAATACAGCACGATAAAAAAATACGTGAAATGTTTTCACATTTCATTTTACTGAGGCCACCTCCCCCCCAGAGGCAAAGTGAAATAAAAAATTTAAATACGACTGTAAATCGTTCGAACCAGATGCACTCAAAAAAAAAAATGAATACAAATGTGTTTCACGTTGCCTCTGGGAGGGGGCATGTGTACATTTTCTTGTACACATGCCGACAGAGAGAAAGAAAGAGGAAGAGAGAGAGAGCGAGAGAGAGAGAGAGATCGAGAGAGAGAGAGAGAGAGAGAGAAATTAAGAGATGCAGCGGGCAAGCCCATTTAATCAAGAGTGAAATAGGCTATCTGTGTGTGTTTACGATCCAAGCAACACCCTCCGGCTGTGCATCTAATAAGTAGGATGTTATGGTGGATGATACCTTTACTTAGAATGGGCGGGTCCCTTGGGATGATCTATAAGTGTTTGTGTATGTTTGTTTTTCAAGCCTGATGTACAGTACATTTACAGTTTTGCAGGATAATTACGACCCAGAACCGCAAGTCACCTGGAAACTCTGCAGAGAGAGAACAGCACCTTTTGCTTGGGAGCCAAACACCATAGCCACTACATTGTACCCCTGTGGTAAGAGTCAAAATCCTATAGCTATGAGTGTACCACTAGTATCGCTATTATCAAGACATCTACTCCTTCCTAAAACATCTCTGTTAAGTAGCAAAGCAGTGGGAGTAGACAATCCCTCACTTACGAGTGAAGTGCTTCAAATCCTCCAAGAAGTGACCCAACACAAAGCGTTTTAGGAAGAGGGCGAGAGCTGCCAGCAAAACGGGCGGGGGAGATGAAGTTGTGTTACTGGAGCATAAGTTGAAGGCTCTGTGACTTGTCTCAATGTATTTTTGGACAACTACTCACAGTCTACACACACAGCACCAAAGGTAAGAGTTGACCTGCCGTTGGCTAGACATACAGACGATGCAAAAGGGAACAAGAAAAAGAAAACAGTGCAGGTTTTAGTGTTGCTTCTTGGCTTTTGAGGCACGACAACACGAGGGTTGATTTCCCCAGGACACATTGGCTCCCGAAGCGACCCAAGGGTTGTGTTGTGGTGAAGGATCTATATCAATTAACTTGTATTGACTGAAGCCAAAGGTGTATCCAACGTAGCGCCACAAGTCGGGTGGAGGAGCGCTGCATGGTGGTAGCAGCGCTGTACGCTCCATCTCTCCCCGTTCACTATTGGCTGCGGTGGCGGTGGCAGTGTCACTCAATGCAAAGTGACCCCCCCCCCCCCTTGTATTTCCCCAAGTACGCCTTTCTTCGGGAGTCACCCGAGTGGCTACCAACGTTATTTTCTGTCCTAATCCAGCTCTCAGTTTTGCCTCCCCGCCATGCAACCAACAATCGAATCCAAAATGTCAACACTCTTTTGTCACACACACACACACACACACAGACGGACGCTAACACACTGGGATGAGTGTTTGTGTTTGAAGTCAAAGCAATGAAACACACGCACGCATGTGCATGCACACGCATACGTACACACACACAGATGGACGTCTGTGTGTGTGAAGTCAACACGATGAAACACACACACGTGCATTCGCGCACACACGCACACACACACACACACACACACACACACACACACACACACACACAGTTGGTCTTTCTGGTATTTCTGACAATGTGAGTACAAAGACTAGAGTAATGGTTGTCATGGACAGAGTGCAGGGGGGCGCACACAGAGGACTTGATACACAGTGAACTGGACATGCTCTTCTTTTGGCAGCCTAGTCACGCTGGGCGGCAGTACCTCACAGCCGGGGGTCAAGGTTCCCAACATGGAAAGAACCTTGAATCACAAGTGGCACAGTGTTTGCCCTTACAGCAGTATCACAACAAATGTCTGCATGCCGGCAGGCCAGGCCTCAGAGAGAAGAAGAAAATCTGTCAGGACGTCTGGCCTTACATGCAATAAAACCTTTTAGACTCAGGTTCGATGTGTCTTGAGAGGTAGCCGCATTCACACACACACAAGGCTGTATAAACTGAGTGCAAATAACATCACGTTCCAGTCATCTAAAATCTTACTACGTTCATTGATTTTGTCCAAAGGGACTGCGAACAAAGACGCTACGAAACGAGAGGTGCTACAGTGTGATGAATCCCAATTCAACCAGCTACAAGTGCAGGATGGCTGTGGGCCAAACATTCTTATCTTTTTGGCTCTGCAAGATGCTTAAGATTAGATTATATTCATACACGACTATGCCTATTGCCTTTGGCCATTATAGCCACACAAGCATCCATGCACGGTTGTGATTAAGTGTTTCCCGTAACAACTCGATGCCATATGCTACAATAAACGTTATTAGTCCCTAAAAGGGAAACTAAACGCCACCACATGCACGTATAACATAGACAACAAAGCGGGAGAGTCGGAGGGAAACATACAGGCACACATGTCTCAGAGCAGGTACAAAATAAGAGTATAGAGAGCCTTATGAAAACAGCTGTAATGTACTCCTGTAATGACTTCACCCATCAGATAATATTGATGGTAATCCCGTATTTTCCCCATCCTAACCAAAAATCTGCCCATATGGGCCAGTTAATATGTTGTTGTTGTTGTTTTCTGGTTTCTGGCCTCGTAGCCCAGCTCATCTGATATTTACGAGGATAGTAGTTTGGCCCGATGGGGCAAAAGTCAACAGTATTAGTAGTGGAGCAAAACACAACAAGAACAACAGTGCAACGGTGAATGCCGGCGCTTTGAAGCACATTCTCTCTCTTGTGTGCTTTCTAAGTTGTACTTTCGCTCTCCAAAAAAATAGTATCCCTAAGAGTGGCACCTAATGGTTTAGGTACCCCTGAGGTGGAGCAGTCTTAGACTCAATAAAGAGACAGGAAGGAAGGTTGATGGAAAACGGGGCTGAATGACGAAGAGTGAGAGAATGATTGTGATTTTCGACTGGGTAAGATTGAGCTCTCAAGTTGGAGAAACACTGGTAAGACGTGTGGGAGAGAGGAGATTATAGGTATAGGTAGACGGTGAACGAGACAGACAGAGAGCGTGAGATAGAAAGAAAGTGAGAGAGAGAAATAGAGAGAGAGAGACAGAAACAGAGAGAGAGAGAACATAAAGTGTGAGAGAAAATCTGCTACCTGGCCTAATTAAGACCAATTAGGATTCAAGTGAGTTTGCCATGTCCCATATGGGCCAGTTTACATGTTGTTTTCTGCAGCAGCCCGGGACTTGTAGGCTGGGTGGGTCGGCCCATCTGGTATTTACCCGGATAGTAGTCTGGTCCGATGGGTCAAAAGACAACAGTAGTAGTCGTAGTGGAGCGAAACACAACAAGAAGAACAGCTGCGAGTTTCAAGCATATTCTCTGTTGTGTTGTCTAAGTCGTACTTTTACTCTCTAATCTCCTAAAAAATATTATAAGAGACATTTATACGTAGGGAGTGCAAGAGACAGACAGAGACAGAGAGAGAGAGAGAGATCGAATGGCCTCTGAAGACCTGATCCCAGAAGGAGATAATGAGATAAGACAAACCACAAAAAAAGTGATTAGCAAAACTTGGAATACAGATACAGAAGACAGAGGAGGAGGGTGATGATGAAGCCGCTTTGCTGTTTACGATGTCACCGCAGCAACAGACCCCGGCGATGTGAGGCGGGTACTGTGTGTGGCAGGTGAACAGGCAGCGTGTCCTCCGGGACTTCTCAGCTCTCAGTGGGTGTCATTACCTGTCACTCTCTCTCCCCCCATCCACTGACCTGGCCTGCAGGTAGAGCCACCTTATTGAAATTGTCCAGCAGACACACACACATACACACCCATATATGTGTGTGTGTGTGTGTGCGCATATGTGTTTGTGTGTGTGTGTGTGTGTGTTTGTGTGTCACCAGGAGGTGACAGGGGTCAGCCGATAGACATCTGGCTGCTGGTTAACACACACAGCGGATTAAGTGTGTAAACACAATGGATGGTAAACAGTCTCTAGGACACCGTTAGTCTTTACAGAGGTGCTCTGGTACACAGAGTAACTGTTAGAGCCCCGTTGTACAAGCACAAAGGAGCAGGGCATGATCGAGTTAATGCCACTGCTAGGGACGATCATATTAGTTTAACCTAGGGGACATTTAACTCATAATATACTCACAGTATTCATGTGTGTGTATTGCGGTGGACCTGGCGTAGTTTTGTGTCCTGCTGGCAAGAATATTGTATGTATTTGTTGTACAGACAATATGTTAGTATAGTCAGACAGTATGTCTGTCTGCTGTGTTTGATTTCCTTTGGTTCCGCTCCATTTTCCCATTTTCGGTCCATTATTTTCCCATCCAGCAACACGGAACACACACACTCTTCCAATTTTCATGAATTAGGCAACGTCATACAGTTTGCCCTAAAACTGTGGATCACAAAACAGTCGGGGCGATAACGGCGTTGGCAAGAAAGGGTTTTGCTCTGCAAACAGGTTTTCCGCTAAGCGGTGACATCTGCGAAAATGAACAGATTTAGTTCGTAACTATTTACTGTTGAGAGTAAACAGGAGATTTATAACCCTCAACGCGGTACAATATTGCCTGTCCGAGAGATTCCAAAAACGGCAATCCTCTGGTCGTGCAAGTGCTCTAAGTTACCTTCCCTGAGGCTGAGCCTCTCCTCTGCAAAGGGCTGTGCTCTCTCTCTCTATGCAACCCCCTCCACGTGAGGGTCAGATGGAATTAAAGCAGCGGCGGAGAAAGCGGGGATTCAGCATCTGGCTCGAGGACACTCTGGTGGTGTTGGTACGCCGGGCGTCACACAACACAAATGAATCGAAGCCCAGGTGGTACTGCGGTTAACCTCGATCTGAACACACTACTGCCACATTCGGTGACCTTCATAGCCCCCCCCCCCCCCCCCCACCCCCCTGACCGGTCTCTGCTGACCAGGCTCTCTGTGTTGGAGGGGGATACACGCTAGTCATGTTTCTTTTTGGTTAATTTCTGCCCCAGGCTGATGGGCTCCACACAAGGACATTAGTCTTAGTCTGGCCCCAGTCTGCCCCCCCATTCACACACACACGCAACCAGGTGCAGAAAACACAGACGCGCGCACACACACACACACACACACAAACACACACAGTTACCGGTGCACACAGACAGACACAGACACACAGTCACAGGTGAGGACACACAAACCCAGTCACACATACATGCATACACACACACAAACACAGTCACAGGTGAGCACAAGCACACACAAACACGGTCTCAGCAGTGCAAGTACACTACACACACCCACACACACGCAACCAGGTGCAGAATACACACACACACACACAGAGTTACCGGTGCGCATAGACAGACACAGACACACAGTCACAGGTGAGGACACACAAACCCAGTCACACATACATGCATACGCACACACACAAACACAGTCACAGGTGAGCACAAGCACACACAAACACGGTCTCAGCAGTGCAAGTACACTACACACACACACACACACACACACACAGCTACAGGTGCGCACAGACAGACACAGACACACAGTCACAGGTGAGGACACACAAACCCAGTCACACATACATGCACACACAAACACGGTCTCAGCAGTGCAAGTACACCACACACACACACACACACACACACACACACACACACACACACACACACAGTTACAGGTGCGCACAGACACAAACACAGTCACAGGTGAGCACATGCACACATAAACAGGGTCTCAGCAGTGCAAGTACACTACACACACACACACACACACAC
>JAOPHQ010003724.1:0-132500 GCA_030340625.1 Merluccius polli | reverse complement strand
TGAGTTTTGTGTGTGAGTTTCGTGTGTGTGTGTGTGTGTGTGTGTGTGTGTGTGTGTGTGGGGGGGGGGGGGGGGGGGGGGGGGGACTTAATCTAATCTTGGGTGTTGTCCACATGGTCTGTAGCTGTAAATCACAGCAATTTGGTGTGAAAGGATGGAATGTATTTGCTGCCACTTTTCTTCCTCCACTCCCTCTCTCTCCCTCTCTTCTCCCTCCCTGGAAATAGCAATCTTTATTTGTGTTTCGTATGTGAGTATGACTGCATGCACACCATGTGTCTGTGTGTGTATGTGCACATGCATGTATTTTGTATGCGTTTGTATGAATGTATGCATGCCATGAGCTTGTATGCTCATGTGAGTGAGTGAGTGTGTGTGTGTAGTTTTGCATGCATGTGTGTGTGTGTGTGAGTTCTGTGTGTGTGTATGTGTGTCTTTGTGCATTTGTGTACATGCATGTGCATGTGTATGTGTGTGTATGTCAGGAGCTCATTCAGGTGAGCAGAGGGGGGGTGGCGAAGCTTTTGACACCCCAGCTAGAGGCCCGAGACCTGTGCTCAAATGTGACATGTGGCCACATGACAGGCTGCTACATTCGCAGTCTGTAAGGACCCAAATAATGACATCATCTTCCCACAGACTGAGGAAACCAGCTTGTTTCATCCGAGTGTTCTCACCTCTCACACAACTCGTTTATATACACACACACACACACACACACACCTCTTTTGTATTGGATTCTGTGGTACACTCTCAGCCACCCCCTTTCCTTCTCTCTCTCTCTCTCTCTCTATATACAGTATATATATATATATATATATATATATATATATATATATATATATCATGATAATATTAAGTGTAAAAGTCAGCGTATTGGAGTATTGGTCTCTGGCCGCCCAAAAAAAGGATTTATACCGTAGATAAAGAACAAAGATGTGTGTGGCGCCGGGATCGAGAAAGCAGCAGAAACTATGAATGTACGACCTGCCTTAATACATCACCACGGTGACCCCGGAGCAGAGCATGCATCTGTATCTCCGCTGTGTTGAATGTCGCCTACCACCTCTGTTATTTCTGGAGCAACATCACTGACGCACCTCATAATCATTAGTTTCAGCCCTGCCACCTCCGCTTGAACTATAGACACACAGAGCCCACTCCCCCCCCACCCCCCATTCCTTCACGCTGGCGGTATGCTAACTGTTAAAAGTGTGCAGTGCAAGGCCAGTGTAGTGTAGTGTAGTGTGTGTGTGTGTGTGTGTGTGGGTGGGTGTTGTCCACATGGTCTGTAGCTGTAAATCACAGCAATTTGGTGTGGAAGGACGGAAAGTATTTGCTGCCACTTTTCCTCCGCCACCCCTCTCTCTCCCTCCTCTCTCCATCTTTCCCTCCCTGGAAATTACATATTATTTCCTTTAGACAAAAAAATGATCAAATTTCTTGATGAACAGAAAAAAACGGGCAATCTTTATTTGTACTGTGTTTCGTACGCTAGTATGAATGCATGCACGCCATGAGTGTGTATGTGTGCATGTGCACACATACACACAGTGTCAGTGCATGTGTGTCAGTGCGTGTTATTTGTATGTGTGTGTGAATGTATGTTCATGCCATGAGTCTGTATGTTCATTTGAGTGTGCGAGCGTGTGTCTTTTTGTGAGTGAATGAGTGAGTGAGGAGTGAGTGAGTGTATGCACGTGTGTGTGTGTGTATGCTTGTGTCTGCTTGCACCCACATTGTGAATGCCAGCATGTGGCCGCCCATCCTTATGCATGAAGCTGTTGTCAGCCAGTGAGGGTCAGGGGGTCTCCAGCTGCAGTGCATGATGGGCAGTACAAATAACATATTTGTCAGGAGGCAGTCCATGACCTTTGACACTCTTGGCCAGTGCCTTTCTACAGCTATCAGAGCACCATCTCGGCCGCCATCATAAGATAAGATAAGATAAAATCACACCGCTGGCAGGGAAATGTGGGTCTTTACAGCAGCAGAAAGGCAAAAATAGAGACAAAACTTAAAATACAATAGACAAATATTAAACATAATATGATAATAAACAAACAGATGCACAAACACATGTACATGAGGTGCAAAATGTGCTTTATTTATGGTTTAGGTTTACTATTTAAAGTGTCCAATGTAGGTATATTAAATTAAAGTGTCTGAGTAAAGTATAAAAGCAAAGTTTAAAGTGTGTCGTCCGATAAATCCAGTAAATCATCCATTATGTCCCCCGAGTTTTTCAGGCAAATATGTGTGGGTGTGTACGGGGTTAATGCTCTTACTAGTCAGCAACCTTATAAGCGATATGAATTCAATTGGAAATTCAGCCTTTGTTTTTAACTGTTTGTCAGATTATATTAAAACAACAAATATAGAGTAAGAGGTGATTATCCATCCACATAGACATAATTTCAAGTGTAGAAACAAAATAAATCATGTGATGGACATGAACTTCAACCTTGTAGCAAACACAAACATGCTCCACATTTGAAGAAGGGCATCCATTATATTCTCTCCATGCATCGCTAATAATATTCTGAATATTATTAACGATTCCCATTCTGAAGCGATGGTGATTCTGTGACTTTGTGAAGATGCTGACGTTTCTGTTGAAAAAGGTCAGCGTCGTAACTATAATCATCATCGCGGCCCTCTTCATGTCAGCCCTCAATTAAATCAAATGGGAAATCGCACCGCGGGCTAACATCCCCCCCACCCACCTCTAACCCCCACCCCCGAGTCGTTTGACCTCAGTCATTTGGCGCCCGGGTAACATGCCTGGGAACTCTGGCCCCCTGCCTCTGGCGCCATCGCAGCATGCTAATCAAACAGACAGCTGAACGAGAGCAACGATGTCGCCGTTGAAGATAAAGGCTGGCGCAGCGGTACAAACAGACCCGGCGCTCGATTGTTGGGTGCGTTTAGCGCGTGTTTTCCCGCTCCGTTTGTCACCACGTGAGCCGCCATCTCTTCTTTCCCGCCTTGCTGCAGTCACAATAAGAACTAAACTGGCGTTATCATTCATGATGTTCCCAGCGTGTGGCGTTGGGGGGGGGGGGTCTCTAACCCTCTAGCAGGCAGCTGCATATAGCCTGTAATTGTCTTGTTAATAATTCAGGAGACTGTATGTGCATGTGTTTGTTGGTGAATAATGACAGGGGGTTTAATATGTGTGTGTGTGTGTGTGTGTGTGTGTGTGTGTGTGTGTGTGTGTGTGTGTGTGTGTGTGTGTGTAAAAGGGGGCCATGGGCCTAAGACAGAACATTGTCCTAATGTGGTCCAGTGAAGATACATCATATTGAAGCGGTTTGTTCTTGTCTGTGTGTGTGTGTGTGTGTGTGTGTATGTGTACACTGTACAGCATGCCTCTGACTTTATCAGGTTTACTGCATAATTCATGTGGCATATCAGGCTGGGGAGAAGTTGTGTGCATAGTTGCGTAGCATCACTCCTACCTGACATGGGTGTCATTAACCTAACGATTGGTCCCAGCAATCGCCCTGGTAATTAAAACCTAACAGATTCATCATGCCATCTTCCCCATCATTCTCAAGCTCAGCTTCAGGCCTGCATCATATTTATCAACAACATGTGCACACTGTGCTGGAGGAGTTTCATTAGAAATATCTCCCAAATAAACAGAAGTTGGCAATGAACGTATGCAGCATAGAGAGGAGTTACACTTTTTTTAAAGGCACAAGGAGGACATTTCAGTCCAACAACTAAGTATTTCCTTTCCCTTCACACCTGAGCTCCAAATTAATTTGGACAGGGATTTTCTCGTCTAGTGACTCCCCATTCTCCTCAGTGAGAGTCGGCAGAATTGGATAATCAGTCTGTCAGTTGGCTCGATCAACGACAACAACCCAAACAAACAAACAAGCGAGCACATTTGCCCAGATACATCCCACGGCTCCGAGCCCCTACATGCGTATGTTTCTCTGTAAGTCATTAGTGAAACGAGATGAGGCTATGATTAAAGGTGATTAATTATGCATTGTGTTCGGCGCATTCGAAAAGTTGAAATGAAAATAAACATCCATCTCGGTTTAGCCCGCAGCGGATACGTGCATCACGCCTATGACGTTGACTGGACAGTCCAATAAACCTCAGACTGAGTCACGTATAGCGCAAAATCAATTTCGAACCAACGTAGAAAGCACCCTTTATAGTTAATAGTTATCTGCAAGGCTGCGTTAATGGAATTTCCTTCCGTGTAACACTGCCTACCTTTTGCCCTTTCTTTGACTGACTTTCAGCCCCCCGTTCTCATTTAGTCTGATGACTTCAAAGATTTGCGAAAAAGCCAACGGAGCCAGATACACAGCGGACCCGGTCCAAAAGCACAAATGAGTCAGCCATTGTTGTTTGCGCAGCTTGAACTCATGAGTCAGCACACTGTTGTACAACTGCGTGTGGGTGTGTGTGTGTGTGTGCTGCAAATGTGTATGTGTGTGCGTGTGCGTGCGCATGATCCGTGTGTGAATCCATACATATCCTGTGTGTATGTATATATGTACCTATCGGTGGGGGACCTTTATTGTGACAATACACCGGAATAGAGCTGAAGTTTATGTATGCAGGACCATCCGCCAGCCCCTGGGAATCACATCAATCACCTCGTCTCCCATATTTTCTGTGGCGGTTATCAGCCACTACCCAGAGTGACAGCAGCCGTGACGGGGATGGAGACAGAGAATGGAGCTAGAGTTGAAACCCGCTGCGGCAGGGAGAGCCAAGACGATTGAATTAGCCCACCGAAAAATAAATAACAATAGTTGTGAGAGAGTCCTCCGAGGTGTTCTCCAGCTGTGTGCGGAAAAGCCAGCAGGAGAGCCTGGGAACGGTTCAGGTTTCCATGGAGCCGCTCTGTGGCTACCGCCTGCGCTTTCAGGGAGTCGGAGTCGCGTGGGAGTCACGCGCTAAAGCTACTGCCTCACATAGAAATGTTGAAATAATGGCAAAGAAATGTCCTGGATACGTGCGCGTTTTGAGTGAGCGAGAAGTGTGTAAGTTTGACTGCATTTCAGAGAAAGCGCTTTCACACATACACTGCATGATCTATGGAAGGGTTATAATGGTTATAGTCAACATTTACCGTCCGTTTATTCCATCTTCTTACACTTACATTACTGTGAAGAATGTACTGTACGCAATATACAACAACGGGCACTTGTAGAGAGTCATAATATGCCATGCAAGCACTTTCCGGACACCAAACAACGACAACAAGCCCCGACTACTGACAGTGACACAGCGGCCGCGTCCAGCCATGCAAGGGAGTGAGCTTCTTTATTGCGTGAGGCGGCATATGCGGGGTGAGTAAGAGGACATCCACCCCAAAAATAATAAATGAATACAGATAAATAAATAAGCCATCCCGCGCTCCTGCTGCTCTAGTCCGCAGGCACCAGTGGAGGCACAGCGGGCGCCTTGACAGCTACAGCCAAGATCTGTTAGGAAACAAGAGACACACTCACCAGGGGGGGAACAAAAAAAACAAAACAAAAAATCGATTCATGCGAGTATGGGGATTTAGGTTGACCCAGAAATCAAAGGACCTGTAGAACCACGTTATACCCATAGGTTAAAGAGATAAAATTGCACAAAAAACAAATCTCAATATTGAACAAAATCGTGGTAATATCGTATCGTGAGAGGTCCCCTGCCGATTCCCGTCCTTAATGCTCGCCCATCCCTACCCCACCCCACATGTCAAATTCACGCGTGACCCAACTCCACTTGTCCATGTGCTCGCTAGCCCGTTTATTGATAACTATGCACTAACACACCCCCCCCATGGTGCTGCTGCAAAGGAACAATAATTGTTCCCTGCCAAAGGACCGCATCCTTAATGAGCAATGTTGGCTTCTGTTCAGGCTTAATGGAGTGGGCTACAAAAACATAGGGATTATGAACCATTCATTGCTTTAAGTTCCATTACTGAAACTCCCTCAGTTGTATCTTTAAAGGTCCCTGCTGCATACTTAAAAACCTAAAATATTCCTAATTAATTTCAAAGTATTTCCCCCCGCCCCCCCACATTAAAGCCTTAAAAAACACTACTAAAAATGGCTCAGTGAACCATGAAATCTTTCCACAAAAGAGAGAATCCATCAAAGTTTTCAAAAAGTTGCAAATTAAATGACCTGATGACCTGACACCAGTCCCCCCCCCCCACCCGCTCGCCCCGCCGCCTCCCCCCCCCCATACTTCACATCTCCAACTTTGCCTTTGAAGTCAGCCGCCATGACATCACATATTAGCAGGCACATCACCCGCTCAGATATCCCACGAAAATGAGGAGGAAGAGCTGGCAGTTTTTGCGTAGCCCATGCTCATCAGTAGGTGAATGTGGAGAAAGGTGTTCAGTTAACAAGTTCAAAATGATGTCTCCGAGGCGTTTTCATAGAAAAACACTCCTGAGTGTAGGCGTCTTTAAAAAGGATGGGCAGCCCATCTTCTTCAACATTATACAGCATTTGATACAAGGTTTGCTATAGCAGTAGCTCGTTTTTTTTTTTTTTTTAATGAATACATCTTCTGTTGGCACAGGGAGACTTTTGCCGCATATCCTTTTTAACTAGCAATTAAATGAATGCCTGATATTTTTATTTTGCAGTATGTTGCGGCGCGTATTTAAAGACGAGGAGATCATTCGACCATTTTCACTATTTTGAGGTGGTGGTGATATTTTTTTCCAAAAATGCTTGCTGAAAGAGACCTAATTTCAGCCATTATAACTGTCAAGGAGAGGAAAACAGCAAACTGCATACAGTGTGCTTGTTTTTGTTATGTTTTTGAATGGAGAGATGGCTAGTTAGAGTTCATCCGTGCTAAATAATCAAATGAACAAAAAAAATTATATAGGCTGCCTTTCAAGATAAGTAAAATAACGAGGAAGCTGTTTCCAGCTTGCATGTTATTATATTATTCTTTAAAAGTATGCATTTGTTTTGTGTTTTGCATTCGGTTAGTATCGGCCAACGCGATTGGAACGAAAATGGACGGCAAAAGCTATTTCCACATATCTGCATACAATTCCCCCTCTTTTAACACATGACCCAGGCTGATTTGCAAACGAGGTACCCAGAACAAGCCGGCTGTAGCCAAACAAGCGATTCTGAAATCCTGTGGAAACGCCTTGGCGCCGCTCGCTGCAAGGCTATTGGCTATTCCTAACACAGGATGTGGCAGGCATGGAGGCTGTTTTGGGCCCTAATGTATTCAAGGAGAAGGCCAGACAGTGACATTCCAGCAGCCAGGCAGGACTCTGGGGGCCGCAGTGTTAAATACCAACTCCTGGAGTGCAAATGGCACCATTGTTGTGGCACTGTGTGTATGTGTGTGTGTGTATATGTGTGTGTGTGTGTGTGTGTGTGTTGGAAGCGTGTCTTTGTGGGCATGTTTGTGCTTGCAGCAAAGACTTGTTTGTGTCAAACCATGTGTACATGTGCTTGGGTGTGCCTGTGTAAGTTTGTGTGCGTGTGTGTGCGTGTGTATGTGTGTGTATGTGTGTTTGCGTGCGTGAGAACCCGTTTACTTGAACGGGGGGGAGGGAAGTGTGCATGTACCACAAAAGGTGTGTAACACGTGCATCCACAGCAAATATTGCATGGCAGAAGGTGCGCGGGAGAGATTTGAGGAGGAGGAAAGTTAGAGCACTTAATTACCCAGCGGCAGCTACGCAACATGACTTGAGTTGATAGGAGGCGAACACAGGCATACTGGAGGTGCCTTTGTTACGGCATATTGAAGGCGGCAAAAAAAACAAAACAAATAAAGCTCAAAGTCAAAGCACAGGGGAAAGGCACCGACTGCAAATGTAAAAAGAAAAGTGACTTGCAAACTGTTCAGGTAATTTGAAAACAAATGAGACTGCATTTATACATTAAACATGTAACTGAGTTTGAAAGGCCATGTGGGGTCGAAATTGAAATTCCACAGTGACAAATGTAAAACACAATAACTCGTTTTCTAAGAAAAATGTGTGTTCACCTTGTTTGCACGCTGTCCACCTATTTCACACATCTGTCCATTATTCGTGTTTTGTTTTTTGACATCCAAATCAAATCAACATATTTTCCTCCATAGCTGAAAACGTGTTAACTTGCCTGCGCTGCAGGCTTAACATCTGAGCAACAATAACATCAAGACATCCGTCGGCACTCTCCCTGAAACACAGCTGAGAGTGCCGCTCAGTCACTTGCCCACCACACAATGTAATCCTGACGAATCAAATCACACACTCCTCACGTTTATCCCACACCAATATCCTGTTGTACTCCAAATAATACTGTTTTACTACAGAAACACAGTACACACACACACACACACACACACACTGTATGTTGCTCCAAATATAGGAATACAAAATGCTATGCTATATGGACTCCATGCACTTTCTCCACAGGAGCAGTATCTCTACATGAATGAAGAGACAGACAGGGGAGCTCGCACAGTGATGGAGGAGCCAGCGACTGGGTGTCAGGGACCTGCTGACTGCGGGAGAACGAGAACAACATGGAGCGGTTCCCGGTGGCTACACTGGGAGACAGGCTGATTTTTAGGTTTTAGCCCTGCCTAACCCAGGCTGCTTGGCCCACTGCCTGGCCTGAGCTATAAAGCTGTCAGTCTCTTTTTATTGTAAGTGCACACCCCAATATGGTGATGGGAATCACCTGGATAAGAAAATTTACATGTTTTTTCTTGATTTTCTTCAAGAAATGTTTTATGTATATTAAATGTATATTTTTGTGTGTGCATGTTTAGTGTGTGCGTGTATGTGTGCCTGTGCGTGCGTTTGTGTGTGTGTGTAAATGAATATTACATGTTTTATGCTCATCTGTGCCACATCTACAGTTCCATTTCCATGTGAGACCGCTACATTCAGCTGACTCACATATGCGATATGATACGATTTGGATGAATAATTCATCCAAATCATATCAGAGCACACAAAATCATTTCCCCCTTGTCTTCAGCTTTAGCCGCAATGACCCTGAAAAAAAGTGCAGGAGTACAAGATACGGCTTCACCCACCACACACGTACACACACACAAACACACATACACAGGCAAGCACACAGGCATGCACATGTACACGTATGCACAAACACATACATACATACATATAGCTCTTACCTATTCTGAAGGAGAGCGGGCCACCAGAGGTGCTTCTCCCCCACATGGCTAAGAAGAGTAGAGGCGCCCAGGTTGGGACCATGTTTTATGACTCTTCATGGGTCCTGCCCCGGGGGTGCCCCTATCACAGCCACCTGAGAGGAGGAGACCGCCACAATCTGGGTTATACATCAGCCACAAGAGACAGCACACTATAGAAGAACAAAACCAATACAAAAAAAAAAGACTTTGTACACGCACAGTGCACACAGTCACGCATCGATGCACATGCTCGGACACGCGTGTGCGCACGCGCCCAAGCTTGCGCGCGCACACGTGCACGCACTATGGGGGGCATTTTATGCCAGCGAACTATACTAAAACGTGTGTACAGCGCCTATGCGATGACATCAAACCTCTAACGTGCGCGTGTAAATTCCATTCACTTTCAATGGACAGACGAGCGTCACGTAGGCGTCACGCAGACGCTGCACACGCGTTGTTGCGCATATGCCTACGTGACGTGTGCGTGACGGGTGAACTACGCCTCAAATACGTGACGTGAATACCACGCGTGACTGTTAAGTACAATTCTACACGAGCGTACAGACACACGCTGTGTAGTGTTTGTGGAAATCCAATAGCGACGGGTCATTCGTGCCGTGCCGCGCGTTAACGCAGCGGACGCCTGTGCGCACGCTCGTCCCAATCTACAAATAATCATTTACTTTATGATGACGAATTTTGAGTTTAACAGCTGCTTCGCTTCACAATTCAAGCAGTCCATGTATTACCAAGAGAGACGATGTGACAGTTTAGGCTATTTCAGTCACACGTGCACACGTTAAGGCGTCTGAAGCGTTCGCTTTAGTACAATAGTGACACATGCGTTAACGCCTATAGCGTGTGCACGCCTATAAAAGGATGTTGAGGTGTATCAGGGACTGTACCATTGCTCAGGCGCGAAACTGATGAAGAGGCTGTGCGCATTTACGCACGAGGTACACTGGATCATCAGGACCTGACAGTTATTCATTTCTATGTTCTGCAGCATATCTCCACAGATCAGCTGTTACACAGTCTCAGGTTCATACGGGATTGTTTATAAGAAAGTTATAGATGAACCCCAAGCCCCATCAAAGCTGTCAGGATATTTTTATTTTTAAGTAGCTGAAATTATTTTCATTATCCCTTTCACCCTTACTATCATCATCATTCAAACCTTAAGAGAGAGAGAGAGAGAGAGAGAGAGAGAGACTAACAGGTCCATGTAGGCCTAGCTTTTGTCAGTTTGATATTTCGTTTTAACCAAAAAAAACGGGAAAACTGAAATACCTTTTTTTCCCCGCTTTTTTTTACATTTTAAACAAAAAAACAATAAACAGACCGTTTTTTCCGGGGGGGTTTTGTCTGGGTTATTTGTACATTGAGACGAGCGTACACACAGGCGTCCGCTGCGTTCGCACGTGGCATGACACTTATCACCCGTCACCCCTTCAGTTTTGGTGTACTCGCAATTTTTCAGTCTTTATGCAGGCGTAGGCGACGCGGTTTAGGCGTTTTAGTATAGTTCGCTGGCATAAAATGCCCCCCATAGCACGCACACACACACACACACACACACACACATTTCTGTGTGTAACATCCTTGCGTTGCTCTACAGTGTGTTCCTTATATGGAAAGAATTGCAAGTCAAGTCGGTCCACCTAATCTAGTGGAATGAAACTCAGTTAGCATTGGCAGGAGCTGCTGACTGAATTAACTGTCTCTAAGTCTGGCACCATCTTACTGCGACGACTGAACAACATTAACATTATTCCATCCGTGTCTATTTGAGTTAGTCAGCAGTGGGGTTCAAGGAGGGTACATTAAGGAGGGAATCTAAATAGCTTTGTTGCTTGGTCGTTGTTTAAAGTTATTGCCGAGACGTGGTGATGCATCTATGGGTATATTTGAGTGTTGATTACGTTTGCTGAAGAGCACAGGGAGAAATAAACTCAATAGTTGTCTCAAATTGACTCAAAACTCAATTTGCTTATGCTTTCGAAGTCAGCTTTCAGAGGACTTTCAACAACCTTTGTTTTACCATTCACCAATTCCTAGGCTGTCTCTGAAGAAAAGACCATTTCAACCGAAAAAGAAGTGGAGACAAATTCAATTGAAAATCCTTTGAAATTGGTGGCAAACTATTGCTGCACAGCCAAGATCTGAACTTAAAGTTATAGTATCAACTGTATCTCCATCTCAACTCATATTCACGTGTTTATCTATTTGTTCCTGTGGAGTTGACAGCTTGTAGCCCTTTGATGATCAAAAGGACAGAGCTTACAGGGATTTCAGAGACAACAGAGTGCTGAGTCATGACTAAAGGGCACCCGCGGGCGCAGAGGAATTGGACCGTCAACACTTCAGTACCATTCAGCAGGAATTCCTGAAGAAAGCGAATGCCCTCAGAAAAACAAAAAGAAACCTCAAGGTGCTCAGGAGACACACAGCAGAAAAAGCAGGCATCAAATCAGAAGCCTGTTTCATAACTAATTGAATTCTGAAAATGCCTTGCAGCTTGTATCATTATACACAGTGGGAATTATTCTCCTCGATAGCGCCCATTAGCCTGGCACCAGGACAGCTCACACATTTTAGCCAATGCCAAATGCCTTCAGAGCCGATTTGAATAAAGCAACAAGACAGAGCACAGGACATTACAGGCCCCCGCACTGAAGCACCTCGCACCAAGCCAGAGCTTGCGGAGTAGACTTACTCAATTCATCTGGCTTTCTTAAGAATTAGTGGTGCAATAGGTCAAGCTTGATGTATACAGATACAAAAGTGCTCGGGGTTGAAAGCGTGGCAGTGTTCCAGCGCCACTATATTAACAGGCAATCAAACTCCCTTTGTAGAGAAGGGGAACGTCCATCGTTTCACTACAAATCCTGTTGTTCCACGTCAACGTGAGCAGCACCTGAGCTATATTAGTATTGAAGGACTGGAGGACGGACTAAACTGTACATTTGCCTCGACGTGGATTACAGTGCGAGTGCAATCGGAAATGTTCATGTTTCTTCAGGTAAACCTGACAATTATTTATTGCACTATTGTTGTTGCAGCTCAATGTAGGAAGCAGCAATACAGCAGTTAGATTATTTAACAAATGAAGTTCAGTATGGAAGTTGATTACCTGTGGTGTCCACCATTTGAGACTCAAATAGATTTTAGTTCACCATATGAACTAAGAAACGGATACAAAATCCATAATAAACTTGCACGCGCAGCTATTGTATGTATGTGTGTGTGTGTGTATATATATATATATATATATATATATATATTTAAAGCAAGCTCATTCATCTACTTTAACCTTTTCCGAGTACAATGGAAACGCAATATGCAAAAATCTTGACGCTGCAATTGTTTTCAATGTACTCTCATTTTACAGCCCAGACCATCACAATAGCAGCACTTCCCACATCACATCCATGGCATTCTACATTTACGCCTACTATGAATAATAAACAGGCCTGGGATAATTACATTACATTACTATCCTATTTTCATGGTATTTTGTTCCTTCATTCAAAGACACATTCACTTCAGATGCAGGGATTAAACCACAGACCTGAGTCATTAAATTAATGGAATGGCATTCACAGGTTTCATATTATGTATGGTGTAGTCTTCATGAGGTACCTAATGAGATTTATATTGTGTATATATATAGAAAATCAATTAGAAAAGCACTATAGATTCAAGCTCTGTAACGGTAACGCTTTTAAGCTGCAAGCACTTACAACCACACGTGCACACACACGCGCGCGCGCACACACACACACAGATAACCATCATTCCCATGTGTGTCTGGCACCCATGTACCAACCAATGTTTAATTTCAAACGGGTTCAGCACAGCAGCCAAACGACCCCAAAAAAATAATGACGAAAACAAAAAAAAGAGTGCAGAGATGAGCTCGATGAGGTGGAATGAGAGTTAAATATGGTGGTTGGTGGCCTAACGACCGGCAGACTGGGCTCTGACGGTCCAATGTTGTGCATTAAACACCCTGACTCGTCATCAGCCAGAAGGACTAACTGCATCCTATCTAATGAAACACGCCTCGTGTCGGTCCCGATGCTACTTAAACGTTTACACAAGCCATTAAAGAGAACAGATGTGGGCTTTGACTCTCGGAAGTCAACAGCGGTACTTATACTAAAATGCAAAAATGATATTCACTTTTGGGAATTGGGCCACAAACAAAACAGGCTTCTGAAGCAGAATTGTGTTTAGACCTCTCCAGGCTCACACACTTACCACCAAGAATCACTGCATTCCTGTGGGGCGGCTAATGGTACCATCAACAAATGGCACTTTAGGACCCCCCCTACTCTCCCCAATCCCAAAAATAATGCTCAATCTTGCCCTTATATTGAAGTCCTAACTTTTCCACACAATGCTTGTGGAGTGACAGTGTTTCTATTTTCGGGGGGGCTTTTTGACAACAAAATACGGAATAACTCAGACACAGATCAATAAATAATGGCTGCCATAGTCCGACAAGCTTGTGGCTATATAGTTCACAAAATCCCAGTGACTGGGTGACTGGCAGTAGCTCAGAGCAAACTCAGCTTCTCATCCAGTAAGATGCCTTCTCACACGTTCCAAAGGAAGAGCCCAAGCATAACAACCAAAATGAGGCGGTTGTTTGAGCGGCCAGATAAGGTGAGGTGAAGATCAAAAGTTTGACAGGATAAGACAAGCTGACAGTCGCCAGACGTTTGACTCGCCGGTCAGAGCAACAGTTTACACATCCCAAATATCCAAACTGTCAGTCACACACAGTGTTGTGTTATTTAATCGCAAATGGCCCATTGAAACTGTCAGCGGAACGGAAGCCATGACAGATGCACATGTCAGCCCGCACATGCAACATTTACATATTCATGGGCTCCTCTGGGGATAAAAATGACGCGAAAGACGTGTGAAATAAGTGATGTATGAACAACGTGTGCAGTTCTCAGACAGTCGCCCGCTAGAGATATTCATTAGGCGTGCGTTTACTCCCCGGTTCAATATTTGCAGCAGTCTAGGTTCAAAGAGAATGCACACAGTGTGTCTGAAATGTATCCACATGAAAGAAAACACCAGATCATAGAGGTATTTACATAAGGACATTTGAAACAATCTCCAACCCAGCATTGCAGAAGAATCACACATTCTCGAGTCCTATTTCCTCACAAGAATCCGCCACATCAAAAGTCTTGTGGATAGTCAAATCTTTAGAAAAGAGTTAATAGGTCAAAGCCATTTCCTGAAAAAGTAAGGAAAGTAGCATCTGGCCCACAACAGTAGAGTGGAGCATGACAAGTATAAAACCATGGGCAGGGTCAAAGCTGCAGTGGATGCACAAGCTGAATGAAAGATGAACTGGAAGAAAACACGAGTGATGCAAGAGCCTTTGAAGATACAGTGGCAGGACGGAGGCCAGGGTCAAATTTAAGGTGAGCTTAAGCAATCCATATTGAACAGATTCCCCCCCCAAAAAAAAAATCTACTTGGATGTCAGGTGAAAGGTTGCACGGTTTGAAGTCCAATAATAACATATTGTAAGTGAAACTATAGCCAGAGTAAGGTGAAGAATCAAGTGTATCATTAACATTTGGTGACGCCTGTTGCAATGCCCTCTGCATAGAAGGGGTGTATCAATGAGTAGTAGCCGTAGGCTAGACGTCGACACCGACTATGTGTTCCTACTTTACTTCCAGTAAAATATACTTTTACCCAGAGGGCTTCAACTGCATAGTCTTTCTTGCTCGTGCTCATTATAAAAAGGATGACCAGGTCACCGTCTATTCATATCTGCAGACCGAGAGTTTGAAGTCATTAACATTGTGAAGTATTCTCAACGAAACCTCAAAACATTGTTGATGTAGTCTACTCATTAAGGACGGTTCACGCAGGGCCGACGTCATGTGAGATCATTCCTTATGTTCCACGGATTAATGTGGAGTAACAGTTGCCAAACCAATAGCCCAGAGGACAATAATGTTGATGGAGCAGGGGAGGACAGGAAGACAAAGAACGGAGGACGGGAGATGGGAGGAGAGGAGGAGAGCAGACAAGACAAAAAGAGAGAGGGAGAGAGAGAGAGAGACAGAGACAGAGACAGAGAGAGGAGAAGAGAAAGGACATCGCAGGACATGGAAAGGAATCGGAAGCCAGACGATGGAAGGATGAAAGGATGAAATGAGATGAAAAGGACAGCTGGCAAAGGATCAAACGTGGGACCATCAAGAACACCTCCCCATCGCCTCTTCAAGCGCTTCAACCACTCAGCCCGCAAATCAGTGGGGCCATGCAGCAGGTATCGCTCAGCTCACTCCTCTCGCCGGAGGGTAGACGCATGGACACACCACTCTCACTTGACATGTGTGCACTGCACTCAGTCATTTCTTATTGAATTGATTTTTTTCAGACACCTGCCAAATATATTGATTGGTGGTTCAATGCAAAACAAGTGTAATCACTATAATGTGGATGAGATACATGTTGTAGTGCAGCGAGAGTGAGAGAGAGAGAGAGAGAGACAGACAGACAGAGAGAGCGAGCGACAAAGACATAGACAGAAACATAGAGAGAGTATGCAGGATATTGGATTTCAATTAGTTGGTATTGCAACAAATCAATTAATTCTCAGTGTTTGTCCAAACATGGGGTCGATGTAATGGGCTGCAAGCTAGAAATCAATGGATGGAAATGGATCATTAAAAACCAACAACAAAAACACACTGTAGCCAGATGAGTAGTGGACACTATTTGATTCCATGAGGACTAAACTAAGCTGGACGGTTAATGCAAGTGAGCAAATTCACAGCTACCAGTAAAGTGCGAAAATAGCTGCCAACATTTTTCCAACACTGAAACAACATCATAATGACATTATAGTTGGCTATAATGATTTAGCATGAACACGTGTTTAGCAGATAAAACTCAAGAAAGAGGTGTTGATGCAGAACCGCGTGTATGCAAAGATTAAATCAATTACTTTAACACATGTAATTCATGCCATTAGTACATTCATTTAATCAGTCCCCCAAGGGTCATTAGACTGAGTAGACCTTTCAATCATCTGTGGTTTCCTAATTCCTGCCACAAGGTATGCCAAACAGAACAATGAATAAAACAACAAATTCATAGCTTTCAAAAACTCAAATTACATTTCCCATTTATGTTGAAAGGTCACTGAATCGCGTCTGCACATTTGAAAGCTATATTTATACATAAAAAGTTAAGCTTAATTTAAAATTCAATCAAACTTGAAAATTGCTCATAATTATCATGTGTTCCAATTATGGCAAAGGTTTTTTTTTCTCAGATAACTGGGAGCAAAATACGAGAGAAGCAATGGATGCATTTTATAATAAGCCTGGAGAACATATTCACAATCAGTTATAATGAATTCAGACATTCACACACACACAATTGTGACTGATTGGTTCAGTGTTTTGAACTTCCAGTGGCCATCTTGAGGGAATTCTCCGGCAGGCTGACACACGTCCCGCAGAGAGGCAGAAAATCAGCCATTTCATGAAGCGGAAAGAATGAAAGAATGAAAAGATGAGCGTGAGAAACGAAAAAGGGAAGAAACCAAATCAGGTTTGGAAAAAAAGAAGATGACCGCTGAACAAGCACACCTGATAAGACGCTTTGACACGACAGCCCTGCTGTGATGCAAGTATTCTGCCATTAGACCCGCGTGCCGCTGTGTAGCCGAGACTTATGCATGTGTGTGTGTTCATGTGTACCAGCCATAAGCCAAAAGACATTACTGCTGGCTACTTCTCTTTTTAATTACTATTTAGTGTGTGTGTAAGGTCTCAGTGGAACCGGCAGTCCGCTTAATGTTCGATGGATACAACAAATGTGAGGTTTAAAAAAGGCATTCACAATGTTTTTCATTAGCAACTATATAAATGGCTACAGTGAAATAGCAATGGGACAACATGTAATGAACGCCACTCAAAATGTCTCTGGGATGTCTGATATCGCTTGTTTACCAGGTGATCCAAGAGGAGAGTTGATGTAAGACTCACTCATGCATTCAAAGTATGCACACATGCTCGTACATACAACTAAAACCGAAACAGAGAGTGACAGAAACACACAAACACACACACACAAACACACACACACACACACCGATCAATTAGAAAAGCACTATAGATTCACGCTCTGTAATGGTAATGCTTTTAAGCTGCAAGCACTTACAACCACATGTGCACACACACACACGCACACACACGCGCCGCACACACACGCACACACAATGGCTTTAACACACTTTCCAGCTCCTCTGGTCCTTGGATCTGTCCTACAAGGACTCCAATGCTAACTGGGTTTCGCTGGGTTCTCTCTCTTAGTTAATGAGCAACAACTTCCCAAGTTTTCTTCTCAAGCCATGGTCGCAGTCTCGCCTCTGCACCCTCAGGTGTTGTCCTTTATAAAGACACAGGCACAGAAACGACATATACACTGCTCTCAGGCCGACGCTTCCCCCGCACATCCAAATTACACCCATTAATATCCACTGTACACTGTACACTGTCAAGTACACTGTAAATATACTCAATGCTTTGTTATCTGTAATGGCTTTAACCCTTGATTGGGATATGGTTTAGCTTGGCTGTTTAATTAACTAAAAGGCATTAGTCTGGGCACTTAGACCCCTCAGCTAATCACGCTGCGCCCACATCCGAGTCCGTAACGACATGATCTACGCAGCGTGCGCCGTCGTGTACGAGTTTGCCTTAGTCCTGAGAGATGAAAGGCGCCTAAGAATACATGTTTCCCACAGAGGAACTCATCTGCAGTGGTCGCTGGCATGGGGGACACCAGATTAAAACTTTTCCTGTTTTTGTTTTTTTTGCTTTCGTTAGCAAAAAGCTACACTCTCGTCCACTTAAGAACCCGACGATAGTCTTTTAATTGGCCTAATTCATCAAATTATAGCTGGGCTGCACAGCCAACTGTCAAATATCCCTGCGCTGGATAGCAGCACAGCGTGGACCCATGATGAATGCGAAGGGTGCGCCTGCTACTGCCAATTTCCGGCGATTGCACCTTTAACACACACACACACACACACAAAATCACACACACACACACACACACACACACCATTAGCTCACCGGTCCGTGACACATTCCAATACAATGACACGTTACAGCTTAACAACACACAGGAATGTACATGCCTGTGGCAGTGTTAATCCACCAATTGACCAGCATTAAACACGAGCCAATCAATAGGCTGCCTGCCTTTTGGGCTCAATAAACAGATGGGCAATGTAGCAGGAGCGGAGAGGAAATACACACGGTTCTCGAAGCGGTGTACTTGTGGTGAGGGGAGGGGGGGACGATGCAAGAAACAAAACCAAAAAAAGCAGCACCATCCATCCATCATTGAAGCCTGGCTGGAAAACAATCACAGTTTTAACCTGCCTTGGTGGCAGCACACAGGCTGGTAGAGAGGAATGGCTTGTACCTGCAGGGTAGTGGATATCGCTAGCCCGCCGTCAGAAACTGCAAACAGCACTGCGGTATAGCAGCCGCAGGAAGCCATCCATCATTC
Source organism: Merluccius polli (assembly GCA_030340625.1). Classification (NCBI taxonomy): domain Eukaryota; kingdom Metazoa; phylum Chordata; class Actinopteri; order Gadiformes; family Merlucciidae; genus Merluccius; species Merluccius polli. Next base: position 113,747 of record JAOPHQ010003724.1, on the reverse strand, counting down.
CGATCATTAAAGTACATATCAATAAAAAATATGATGGGCAGGTTTGCTCTCTTCCCATACGCCTACGTACACATTACGTTTTGCTGAAGGTTATGTTGAATTCAGAAAAACACATGCACAATAAAGAAAGCGCAAGCCCGAGCCGAAAACCGCCAACCCCCCATGTAAGGAAATTGTCAAACAAGGTTTTTTTTCACATGAAGAACTTTTACACATAGCGTGGCACAAGGATAACCAATATGTTATTTCAATCTTCTTTAGCTAAACCAGTATACTCAAATGTAGCTATTTACACCATATCTAAATGGTAAGTATTTTGTTCTACAAGAATGCCAAACTAATCTTCTCTCTAAATTATCTCTCAAATTAGGTAACTCAGGGTATTAAAACCAAGGAAACCATGGTGATAGTATTTTTAGATAATGTGAGTGTCACAACGGTGTAAAAAAATCTTAATTTAGGCTAATTAGAGAAAAGCAAAAAGGAAAGGAAAGCAAAATATAAATACAATAACAAGAGATGACATCTTCATCATCAAAGACGTAATATACACAACAAATGCCTCTGAAATGTCCCCGTTCACTTCCATTGGCATGCTGTGATTGCGGGTTCTCTTCGCCTTGTCTTGCTGTTGGGCCAGAACACTCATTAGGTGGGGGTGTCAGAAGAGGAGTACGGAGATTACAGCAGTAAAACCAGGGTGTCACAGTATTTTCCCTGATCTCTCGGTGTAATCCAGACAGAATTCCCACGTCCCACCGCATGAGAGTCCTGCGGTGTGATCGGCGGTCATGCCGCCGGCTCTCACCGGGGGATGCGCCGTCAAAGAGGATGCAAATATGTGCCAGAACGCAACAAAAAGAAAGAGGGCCAGCCAACAGTTTACTTGAAAGAGTTGTCGTCTCTCGTTTCCACCTCCGTCCCACCTGTTCTTGTGTTCTCTTCTCCACCAGAGACAGGCTGAATGGAAGCGTCTGCCTATGACCCCAATAGAAGACCCTTATCATAACTCCACCCTGAATATAACATGTCAGCGTATTTTTTGTACTCGTATCACTTCATTTTTATGTCATATAAATAAATGCTTATGAATAAACATTTAATGAATAAAAACAAATGAAGAAATATGATGCATAATTCATAAAAGGGCCGTGCAATTTGATGTGCTATTGTGATATTGTTATGACTCCCGACCTTTTCTTTCCTCCTGTTTTCTCTCTCGCTCTCTCCCACTTTCCTTATTGGTATGCATGAGAAATGAAGTTGAGAAAATCACTTTGATCTATCTAAAAACTTGCATCCACACTGATAAGAAAACACCAGTTAAATTGTACTCTTTTAGCACATTATTATAATACATAACCAGCAAGTAGATGCATGTGCTGGTTAATGGCGTTTTACGGCAGCACTAGATTCGCTGAGCCATCGTGTGCATAATGCCCTTTCTCTGTTCTCATGTAATGCTATAATAATTTGGTGACTGTGATGATAATTTTCACTGTCAGGACCCTGTGCGATATATGGCTGCATTAGTGCATTATCATTAGAAAAGGGACAGGGGAAGGACAATTGCTGTGTTTTCAGGTGTTGGGGTCTGGGATATATACTGGGATATGGGGATCAGATCAAGTCCTGCCTGCAGGATTTACTGGTAAGTAGGAAGTAGTGAAGAGAAGACTAAATGAAGGAAGATGCTGGTAGATGGACGGAAACACATGTACATGGAAAGAGCAGTGGAGTAGTAGAAATGTGATCAAATTGAGAATAGCAAATTGACACATGGTTATTCTACATTTTGTCAGCTATTTGAATGTTTATAACAAGCAGATAGTCAAAAGTCACTTTTTAGCTATTCAATGCAATATCCTGACCTTGCCCTTTAGTAGCAGTTTCATACCACTTTCCCTGCATGTATAATTGATAAACTGGCAGAATTGCAGTTTTTCTTCACTCACAAAAAGGTGTATTTATTTATCTATTTTATTTATCCTAGAATATCAACTGATTTTGATTAACGCTGTTGCCATCAGCATCAAGGTTGGCAATGTTTACCAATATAATTGTTTCATCTGTTTCCACAAAAATCCTAGTAAGTTGTTAATCTTCAAGGTAACAATGAACAATGAACAGAACAAACCCAAAAACAAAATGTTTTGAAACCAAAATTGCATTTGAAAAAAATAACCTTTAAGAAGTTAAACATAATGTTTAACTTCTTGTTTAACTTCTTTTTCAAATACAATGTTTATATATACATATAAAATCACACTCAATTATGCTGCATTGTGGAATACTAAGTAGTAATTACCAGCTTGTTCTAAATAACAAAATATTGAAAATATTGTTTATCACAGTTCTGATTTATTATTTTCCAAAGATAAATCCATGCAAGATTCAAGTTCTTTATGTTAAACAATACTACTACTACTACTACTACTACTACTAGTACTAGTACTACTACTACTACTACTACCAAGGGCGTAGATTTGCGTGGGGACCGAAGGACATGTTCCCACCAATATTCAATAACGACTGAAATGTCCCCACCAATATTGAGGCAAACGGAAAAAAGCGCCTTGCGCGTTACACAAAGGGTTAAATAAATTTCGACGTCCGTAATCTAGGTACCGCCTCCAAAAATACGTCTTGAGGGTCTGGTCTGGTCAGGTCTGTTTTTTTATTGGCTTAGCTCCCTGTATCAAACTATATAGGCTACTCCCCCTCAACACTGCCTGTATACTGACGATTCCCAATACCTTAGAGGCGCGTTCACTAAACCTTACCACTGTAGGCCTACTTTAGCCAATCGGTAATAGGGTAGGGGCTGGTCTTGGGTTTTGGCCAATCAGATTAATTCAGCAGTCACTCCACGTGCAAATGTGATGGATACAATTCTAAATGTACGTGTCCGATTTTAATAAAAAATGGATGTCTCCTTGTTCATGCCCTTTAGTCAATGGTAAGGCTACTAATCAATTCCTAGTTACTTTTGAGTATTATATTGCCACCGACTGACCTTTCTTGGTAGAGCTGTAGTATCCGTAGTCTCAGTAGCCTATGCTATACAAGCAATACGTATGCTAAGTGACTAGTTAAAAGCAGGGATGAATTTCTGAACAAGCCTACCAGGCTCAGGGTCCCAAGAGCTCTGGTGCTTTACATAAAGATGCCACTGTGATATAGGCTTGTATTGGGTTTGTGCATGTCATGTGTGAATAATGTCCATTTATATCCAAAAAAAGTAATCAGAATTGCCAGATAATTACGTTGTTATATCTTGGCTTAGGGGGTAGGGTTAACCCCCCCCCCCCCCCTTTTTTTTTTTTTTTTACTATCACCCCTGTAGTAGTGTCCCCACCAAAGCTCAGACCAAACCTACACCCTTGACTACTACTACTACTAATAATAATAATAATAAACAATAACACACACTTATCAGTGTTTGGCATCATTGTGGCACTGCCAGAAGACGTTCGTTGCGACGATGTTTGTTGCACTGCCTTGCACCGAAGCCATTTAGAAACATAAAACCAGAAAGTCTCAAGACTTTACATTCACAGCTCAGCTGCCTTGACAATATGAAAAGGATAATCTAACCAGCAATTGAAAGGCTACATTCATAAAGATATATATATACTGTATATCTCTGGTGTATATGTGACACCTCTAATGACTGGGATTCATTCATGTCAGTGGACCGACTGTTTCCGTTCTTTAAAGGCTTTTGTGTGAAGTGTGAGCATCTCTGTGGTGGACATTAGCTGGAGGGAAGCGCCTCACAGACGCACGGCGCCGGTGGCTACAGGAGCGTGGGTACGTGTGTGTGTGGAGGATTCAGAGGACTAGTAGTTCAGAGAGTAAGGTCAAAAAGAAGATAGAAAAAAAGCTCCCTCACAAGTTGAAGGGATGACATTGTCTGTAACTGGAACATATGTATCTATCGCCACTAGGGCTGCAACCACCATTCGATGAATCTGTTAGTTGATCAACAGAAAATTAATTAAATTTGTATATAATCAAATAATTGTTTAGGTAATTTATTAAGTACAAATGCCAAACATTTTCTGCTTGATGATTCAGAAATTCAATCGTTAGTTGCAGCCCTAATCGCCACGTTGTTTTGGATGGAAAACAAGAGAAGACAAGTCGAAGCAAGCAAGTTTTGCTATGAGGCCCCCGACACAAATTGATAATAAAAAATCACACAAGAACCTCTGCAAGCAAAAACAGCCCTACAGTATATATAAACACAGGGCCTGGAGGCGAAAATAATCATTACCATAAAAAATATGGTCAGCTGCCAAAATATGTAAAAATTTGTAAAAATAAAAAGATGATGAAGCAATTGTGGCTTTATACCATCCAAACTCACTCAAGTTATATCTTCTCTAAAGTAAACACAGTAATCTGTTCCAATGTACAATCATTTCACTCCCTAGAATATAAGGGATCATGTATTTAAACGTCCTTCTTCTGGCAGGATTTTTACGCAACGACATTGTCTTTAATTGCATGTGACAGGAATAAATCATATCTTCTATGTACCACTCAGCTCAGCTAAGATAATTGAGTTCCTGCTTACAGTCAGCTTCAGGGCAAGAAGTGTCTTTCTGTATTTCTCCTTGGTCTACCGCTACAAAACACATGGCACACTTGCTAGCAAGCATTCGGCTTTAGACAAATATGGCCAAATGTCTAATGAGTCAGGAGACGCATACCTTTCTTCTGTTACTAGGCAACTATTACAAAGGATTATATATGTTTTGAGCATCCAGAGATGTGTGCAGGTTGTATGAATGACATCATAACGACGACCAGTCCATGGTCACAAGACTATTGTTACTGAAGTAAATTAAAGTGAATTGAAAAGTGAAGTAAATTAAAATCCCCATAGATGAGCAACAACCATGGATGTATAATAAGCACAGCAGCAACATCACCCTGAAATGAACTGACTTCCAATTTAGAGTAAACACCCCCCCCCCCCCCCCCCCCCCCCCCCGCCTCATTTCAGCAGCGTAGTTCTTCAAGGAATAAAGACTACATTTTTCAGTCATCCGTTGCTCCTTATTGGGTGATGGGCCGCTTTGATTTGTATGGATGAGCAATGCATTTGCTTTGAAGGTAGCCGTGCGGGTCGAACTAAAACCCCCACCATGGCCTTAGTCTCCAGAGATCTGCTCCATCACTCTTAAACAGACAGGGAGTGAAAATAAGTAAATAAATAAATAAAACATTAAAGCTCTTTCGAAAAGAATCATTTGGGCGGGCGATAGCAAACATTGTTCATTGCGAAAAGAAAAATAATAAGAAAAAATAATCCCGAATATTGTCATCCCAATTTCCCCAGGGGGTTTGATCTGCAACATGTGGATGATCATTATATGAAAGATAAATGTGCTATTAATAAACAAAAATCCTCCTTGATCACAGTTTATACACATACAAGTACAAATTTAATTACACAAGCCAAGACTGGCAGCATGTTTATTTCTGCTATGTGCTTCTTTCAATTTTTCAGAGAGCATCTTTGTATAATAACAATGAGGGATACCGAGCACACCATTCTTATAACCTTATATACACACCGCTATATCATTTTAATTGTTGCCACAATATTATAGAGCCCATTGTTGTATCACATAGTTTGAATAGCTGTCATTCTTAGTTAGCGACATTCACTGCCATTCATGTCGGAAAAGGAGACATGCCTTGCAAGGTCTACAATACGTTCTATATTTACACATTGCAGTCCGTGCAGCCATGGCCATTCAATTATATTATATTATCATCATCGACGCATACAGTTCATCCACAATCCACGCGTCTAGTAACTTCCAATGACCCATGTAGCCGCGGTATCGGCTGCAAACAGCTTTCCCCTGCAGCCAACCTTTTCCTTGGGCGTGAAATTATGGTCTGCAGCCGTTAAGTGCAATAAGGTTGTGCGGGATTGGATAAATACAGAGGGAATAGGGCGAAATATGACATGGATTCAATGGTGATGCCTCAAACCCCACAACATGTTTACGTTTCGCTAGCGTCGGGCATGTGTCCACCATTGGGGAAAATGTTTGCGTATATATGTCACCTGTGGGTCACACGTCTAGAAAACACATTTGCCGTGCCGTCGTACACAATGCGCCACCTTCCTGCGTGACATTGTTTAAGTCTTGTCAAAATGGCCCCGGCATTTTGGGCTGTTCCGTCACCCGGTAACGAGCGTGGAGCACAGTAGCTTTGTGAGGCTCGGCAACCCGGTGGATATCAAAGCATGTCCCTCACACTCTGTGAGTTCTCCACCTCCACATGCACCCTGCTTTTACCACATGCAGCCAACCTTGTCGTGTGACACACACACACACACACACACAGGCAAACACACAGGCAAACACACAGGCAAGCACACACGCATGCACATGCACACGTATGCGTGCACACATACATACACATACACACACATGCACACACACACTCACGCACATGCACACACGCACACCCACACACCACCCCCCCCCCCCACACACACACTGCGGTTTCCTCTCAATTCATCCACAACATCAGCTCATATCTATATAGGGAAGCCCCTTTAATGCAACTCCATCCCTTAGCTCTCCCTGTGGCTCCACCCGCCTCAGTCCTCCACCCAGCTCACTGGTACTGTACCAAACAATGTCTGGCTCAGCAGGAGGACTGCAGCCTGCACACACACTGCTGGATTATCTTTAGACAGGAGGAGGAGCAACCTTGTTGATGTTGTAGATATGATATTGACTGGAGAAATCAGCTGAACTCACAAACATCTGTCTTCAAACCGGTGAGAATAATCCTTTAACGTTTCATCTGCGGCTAACCTAATGCTGAGTTTTTAGTAAAGCTGTGTGTGTGTGTGTGTGTGCGGGGGGGGGGGGGTCCACATGATACCACGAGTGAGTAGAAGACATGAAAGCCCTACTCCTGTCAGACTTTCAGCATTGATATTTTGTTTGATTTGGCCTTGAAGTACAGTTTTCTGTGGGCTAAAACCCCTTCATGCATTTGATATCCATTCCCAATCACTAAAGAGCACAACTAAAGATGATATTCAAAGTTACTAAAGTAGACTAACTTGGGCAGCCAGCTTGGAAGAAATAATAAGTAAGGTCAACAGGAAACAAACCAATATATTACTGAGTTGAATTATTATGTGCAACATTGGCCAAACCAAGATGTGGCCAACTCGTCCTCCATACGTCAAACAAATAAGGGGCAGCATGTATGTAGTAAGTTGTGGTGTGCGCCCCTATTGTAAGAAACAAGGAAATGCAGAGTCCCTCCTGAAGGTCTTTGGTCCCTCCCCCCCGCCCAACGCATCACCCCACTGAATATAGCATAAAGCTTACTGTTTACAGTGAATCTGTGCTATGGCGTCACGTTTTTCTTCTTCAAGTGATCCGGTAAGTTAGAGCCAGCATTTTTCAGTGTACTTTTACAGTACACTCATTATTTTGTTTTGCTCGCTAGCAGAATGACATCTTACTAATCGACGATCGTAATGCACCTTCAACATGATTGACAGGAGGTCAGGAGGACACGCCCTCTGGGCAGCGCTACCTCTTCATCCTCTCATGTAGGACTGAGGGCAGACTGGACGCTGCAGCGACGGCAATCGCCTCTTTACCTCTCTACAGGCTGGTGCTAACTGCTAACTTAATTATGTCATTTCGAAAATGAAAATATGACTTGTAATAACAAATGTACTGAACTGCATGTCAAATGTTGAGAGCAAGACTGTTTGTTTGCCCTGTCAGCCTTCCTAATAAAATATGCCAGCCTGGCAGAAAACCCACGCCTTGTGACTCACTACTCCTAACCAAATAAAACACAATGTTCTGGAACATTTCGATTTGGTTCATTAATGACAAGATGTCAGAGAAAACATGTAATTTGTATGTTTTGTATTTTATGTTCTACATGTAATGGCCATGCCGTATCGAATTCGACATTTGTTTCTATTACTTTGCAGCCAGGCCATTTCAGCAGCATGCTACAATTTCCTTCATGTGTACCTTTTTTGTGCATATTTGCCATAATGTAGGAATTAACGTTATAAATGTTAATTTTAACTAGTACAAATTTAATCTAAATGCCTAATTATAGTTTTGTATCCATATAAAACACAATAAACTTCTCATCCTACACCACGTCGATAGGGTAATGTGATTTCTATTCAAATCATTTTATTACAAATTACATTTTTAAGTTATTCACTATAGTGTCATATTTTCTTTTGGGTTCCACACTCAAAACAATAAATCACTTCCCCCTGCCTTTTCTCACCTTATATCAATGCTAATACAATCAAAGAGTTTTAAAGTTCCCAGACGACCTCACATCCCAATATCAGTATATTATTAACATTATTAACTTCCGAGTCCAACTGAAACTCATCGTTAACCAATAGGATCTGGAAAATTCCATGTCACACTCGTTTTTTTATGTATCTATAATTACATGCCCAGATTTATATTACAGAAATCCACTCCAATCAATATTAATACTGTGGCAAAGTGAAATGTTGCCTAAGAAAGTTGTTTTGCAGTTATCTTTACGGTCCTCATCATTAGGCACAGAGCAATTCTGTCCCTGCTGATAGTTGGCATGTGCGCCAGCTTGGCAGAGGGTGAACCAAAACAGATCCGGACGTATATAAAATAACGACTAGATGCCCATCCCTCGTCACATAACTGTTGCTATAAAATTGATGACATTGGAACTGATTGACGGGTTTTAAGCGATGTTGCACTGCACGCAATTGCTTGTCCATTTATTTCATTGATGCTAAAAGCTTTTAGAGTGTGGCTTTTGGATAAAAACAGGACGTCCACACGTGCGCTCCCACGGTGAAGACTAACCCTTGTGATGAGTGCGCGCGGTGGTTGATGTCACAACATAAAGTCACTGGAACTCCTTTGTAAAGAAAGCAGTGATAGCCAGATGTGGTTTCTAGGCAACCGTTGATATAGTACCAACTCCTTGGTGACTAGTGTGTCAGCATAACACAAAAAAAGAATAATGATAATATGCATGAAGAATACACAGAGAGCTGCTATGAAAAAAAGGCCGCTCCTAAACTATGTGCATAAATTCAATTTTTACTATTTACTGTGAATAAGCAGCTTACATAGTGTGAAAAAAGAAAATGGACATTAATTATGTTAATAAAAAACAATATTAAAATACCACAAAGCTCTTCAGTTGAATAAACAATGTCAGTGGTCAACTATTACCCTCCTAGGAAAAATCAAAAATGTTGTAAAATCCAAGCCAATGTTTTGTGTTTGAATATTATTTTAGCTAGGGATGAACTAAACTTAGGCATGATCACTATTGACGATATTGGTGCAACGTATGCAATGGACACGCACTATGTTCATGTAGAATTGATCTGTTGAATTCAAGTGGTATTTTGACACTTCTTCTCATTACAGTGAAGATAAAGCATGAGATTGAATCTCCCCACTATCAAACAGAGTCCAATATTAAGAAGAACAATAGTCTTATATATTACTGTTCATGTAGCCCAATTCTGTCAAACTGCATACTTGCCAATGCAAGATTTCAATGGATTAACAAAAAATGAGCCCGCAATTTATACAGACCATAAAGAATGGATGAAATACAGTCAATTCAATGTTAATTTGAACACAAACATAAAGAAGACACAATAATAAGAATCTCATCGATACAAACACTAAATCACACAACTCCTAATACATTTCATTTGGCCATCAGGGTGACTTTGTCTATGTAAGTTTTACGTTTTAATAATAGCAGTGTGTGTGTGTGTGTGTTTGTGTGTGTGTTTTGTGTGTGCTCTTTGTTGACAGCAGTGGCGTAACTATCGACGGTGCAACTGGTGCATTGCACCGGGGCCCAGACGCCGGGGGGGGGGACTGGGACCAAAGGCTCGGTTCGGGTCGCGCTTGACTTTTAAATAAACAATCCCCCCCCCCCCCCCCCCCCCCCCGTCAACAATCGCGCCCCTCGGTATGTATCGGCACCCCCCCCACCCCCCCCCCCCCCCCAGGCCACTGGTTGACAGCCAAACCCCCTTAGGTCAATTAGCATTTCCATTCTGTCCCACACCAATCTGATCCGGCCACCAGCCAGATGGCTCTTCCCTATAGTTAGGTTAGGTGACTGGAGCAAGACACACACACACACAAAGCCAGAAACAAACACGCACACCACACACGTGCCTACATACAACCAGATCGACAACCAGGCACTGATTAGAGTCTAGATGTAAGGAGACAGAAAAGTGCAGGAAAATAGGATTCAGCCACTGCATTAGACATGTCTGTCACACCCTGTCGCACTAATGTTTGTCAGGGTTAGAGAAGAGAGACAATGCCTATAGTTATATGTCAGCTACTGTCCGTCTCACTGTCTGTCTGTCAATCCGTCCATCCTGCCCATCCATCTATCCACCTATTAATCTATCAATGTATTTATTTTCATTAAAAAAAATATCCATATCCAAATACATCTATCTATCTCTCTATCCGTTTTCCCACACGAGTGTGTGTGTGTAAGGCCAGGATCAGGCTTCAACGGTTGTGTGGACGACACGGTACGAGGTGGCCCAATAATGTCCAATGAGGGAAAGACAAACAGCCCATTTTGGACGGGGTGTAATCCATCATATCTCACTTCCACGGAGATCAAGCAGGCCTATCGGAGCAGCAGCTGTCATGTTAAGCCGTGCGACAGGTATCGCCCTGTGACATGATAATATACATGATTCATAAATTGACGTTCCTCTGCATCCCTAATCCCCCCGTTGATTAAAATGAGGTCTGAAACAATTTTGTTTGCCAGTGCCAGGCAGCACTATGCTCCACTTGTGCTACACAGAACCACAAAACACAGAGATGAGAGTTGCAATACCCGACTAATAACTAAGTACCGCAATGTATACTTAACAAATCGGAATATAAAAAAGGAAAAACAAATAATCAATATTTACTCACCGCTGTTAGGAAGCCAACACAAGGCTTCGCTGTGAGCTAGAGTTGACTCTTCCGACTGCTAAACGTTTTTTCAGTGAGTACAGATCCTCCATGCGATGTGTTTATTGCAGGGACTTTGGGACCCCGAGGAGAGGCGAGATATACAAACAAATCAACAGGAAGCAGTGTGTGTGTGTGTGTGTACACACGCATGTATCTGTGTGCGTCTATGGTCTATTTACATATGCACTGCTCCTACACGCACGCACATACACACACACACATATACACACACACACAGTGTGTGAGCTGGGCCCCCTGCACTATCTTTGATCTGTCCCTTCTTAGGAGATTTCAGACAAAAAGGCTGCAGCCTTCTAGCTAATGCAGGCCAGGCTGAGCCAAGCTGTGTTGATGCCTCCTACACACTGCAGCTCTCCACCTCCGTCCAGCTTCTGGCTTCTACCACATCTCATCTCAGGATCTACACTTCCCCCTTCCTCCAATTGTTATTAGGGCCCGATTCTTCGGTGTAGAACGGGGCCCTAATACGGCTGATCCAAGACCGTGATCTTTGGGCCGTGGTCAAGGTTAAGAAAACAGAGGGCTGCATTGCAATGAGATTTGAGAGAGAGACACAGGTGTGTCTATGTGGCTACTAGAGAGAGCAAAACACAGGTGTGTGTGTGTATAGCAAAACCACAAACTCCGATACTATTAGAGGAGGCATCGATACTACAAGGTTAGCGGGTAAGATCATCCCCGAAACTTGTAGGGTTTATCCCTGAGACCAGGGGAAAGTGAGATAATGCAACTTTAATGTGATATGCGATAACTGGAGATTAAAAATGTGCTTTAGGGCATCGTGATGTAGCTAAGACAGAGAGGAATATCAAAGATCTGCCTCTGTGAGCAAAATAGGGGAGCAGGATTTATGGACTGGAGAAAATATTTTTATGATGAACAGCTCTATCAAATGACCAGATACACAGTGTGTTCAAAATGTTTGATGCATATTGTCAATTATGTCAAAAATGTATGCAGTATTTTTACATACATACATACATTATATATATATATAGAGAGAGAGAGAGAGAGAGAGAGAGAGAGAGAGAGAGAGAGAGAGAGAGAGAGAGAGAGAGAGAGAGAGAGAGAGAGAGAGAGAGAGAGGGGGCTTAAGAGTCGGGATTCAGAAACAAAGGCCCTTTGTTCCTAATTTACAGTGGCTGATTAAAAATAAGTTGGATTCTAATTGAATCAAACTTCTCATTAAATAAAAATTCTGAATCCTAATTTATCCTCTATTTTTGGCATTGCATAAAACTTGGACCAAGAGCAATTTATTGCTCTGATCTGATTAATCTAATGCCATTATCGATTTTCAATTAAATCTGTCCTAATCTTTTAATGCTTTTGGACAGTTTTTCACATTGGATTGTGCCTTGTCAATTTAACTATTCTTAACCCATGCTTATATGGCTAGTATTTAACGACTGCCCAGCAGGCACTGATTGAACAGCTTTCAAAAGTGTGTTCATTTTTATCAACTGGGTTTTTTTTGGGGGGGGGGTTAGCTGCATCCAGGACTCAGGGTTAGGAGGTGCCATCCACTGTGGGCCTGTGAAGTAACTGTGATAAAAGGGCTGTACCAATAAACTTGACATGAGTTGACAGTGATTGCTCTGGCTGACTGCACTGCAAGGGGCACAGGTACACCCACCATCACTCTGCATCCCTAGAAAAGACACCTCACTGACACTGATTAGTGTGTGGGTGTGTGTGTGTGTGTGTGTGTGTGTATGCATATGCATTTGTGTCTGTGCACGTGTGCAGGCGTGTGCACGTGTGAGTGTGTGTACGCGCGTATGAGCGTCAGCCAGGGTTTCACTATTTCTAACATCCTCTTCCGAGTCTATTTTTAACCCTGTCTCGTGGTGAGCTTTGTCTTCCTCGATCCATGTTGGGAGTTTTTTTTTTTTTTTTTTTAACCTCAGAGGCAGCTCCGCAGTAGATTTGAGGCACCGGGTGCAATCCACACCAAACAGTCCTCCTCCTCCTCTTCCTCCTCCTCCTTTATTGGACCTCAAACAGCAGGAGGATGAAAAAGAACCACAGCTTGACAAGACAACTAGTCCCACAGACACTTTCATTTGACTAAGGAAGAAAGACCATTTCTCCAGGGATGTTGGTGTAGTCTGGGTTGTTGGGCAGAAACCCCTCTCTGGGAGTGCTGGTGATGATACAAGAGAATATGTGGAGAGCATGGAACCACGCACACCCACTGCGTGACTCGTTTTTGGGGCCGCGTCACATTTGTTGCAACAAAGGGCCCAAGTGCACTGCATCTGGGCTCCTGGTGATAAACAGCATTGTCATTGACAATACAAACCTGTGGCAATTAAAGGCCTATTATTCACGATAAGTAGGCAGAGTTGAGTCATTGGCCGCATTTTTCTGTATATTTGTCAGCTATTTTGACAGGATGGGAAAATGAGCCAGAAGACGTGAGCCAAAGCAACAGTAATGACACTGTAGCCGCCGGGCCAATTGGCTGCTCTGGAACCTCATCCACCCACTGAGTGGTGTGTGTACATATGCATCGTTTGCATAGGGATTTTTCTGTCTGTTTAAGTGTTATTGCCTGCACAAATATGCATAAGACACAGAATGCAGAATAATCCGAATGCTAAATTTGTGTTGAAGAAACGCATAGTCAGTAAACTATTTTGGAGGTGGTTTAAACGCCTTTTGTCTGCAACCCTGAGACAGTCATGACGTACAGCATGTTCTGGATGTATCAGGCATTGATACCAAAGAAATATGCATATTCAAAAGAACACACAGACCCTGACTTTTGGACCATTGCACACAACAGCTATACTGTATATCTAAATGATGTTTGGAAATGGCTAGAAGCTATGATATTTCTAATGACGGGTTATTTGACCGAAGTGAAAGAAGATCTGAAGGACATGCGACATACAACAAAAGATTCATAAGCAGCAAAAGCGGCCGACAGCTATTCATTTTGAGAGCGGGCGACGAGGAGCAGCGGTCACCGTAGCAGCAGTGAGTGGCGCGATGTCTGCATCCAGAGCAACGAGGAGAGTTGACATGATTTGAGCTTTATGCAAATTAGCGGCATCGGCGCTGAGGCAGCAACCAATAGCAGAGCTGGATTGTATTTTCTCCAGTGCTAGTTTCTAGTGAACATGGAGGACGAACTATTTCTGGAGCTATAATCAGTCGATTTGTCTACCGGGACACAAACACAAACGTAATCTTCATTTCTGTTGGTGTATTGTGAACTGAGAGCAAAGAACCCGGTCAAATTCCAACAATATGATTCGATTATTATTATTAGATTAGATTCAACTTTGATTCCAATTATGTTGCCATGCATACAATAGCCGAAAGTCAATTGTTTTGAATGCTATTTGCTTACTAAATAATAAACAGGGGAACCGTGGAAAATAGTTTATTTGATCATACTTTCTGGGCTGCCGTGAGCTCTACACAAACTTGATATTGGGCACAACCGGACGTGGTTTCTGCACGCCGCTTGAAGGACCCGCCTCCTGGTGACGGCTGGCAGCAAGCAGTCAGCGGCCCGAGTGCCCACAGGCACAAATTAATTAATAATTAAGTTATAAGGCATCTTTTAGGTACTTTACCTGCTACATAATGGCATCATCGGGAATGGCAGCTATTGAGGATAATAATGACTATGACAATTATTGTAATTGGTATAATTAGTGGTAGTAGTAGTAGTAGTAGAAATAGTATATAGTATTATGTGTACATTATGTTCTATAGATTGAGTCTAGTTTAGTGTAATTATAGCCCCCTATCATAATTACAGCCTTAAAGGTCCAGTTTGTAAAATGTATTGTTATCTAGTGGAACGGACTTGGCAGAAATGGAATATAATATTCATAAGTATGTTTTCATTAGTGTATTATGACCTGAAAATAATAATTGTTGTGTATTCGTTCACTTAGAATGAGTCGTTTATATCTACATGGGGAGTGGGTCCTCTTCCACGGAGGCTGCCATGTTGCACCGCCATGTTTCTACGGTAGCCCAGAATGGACAAACGGCTATAGAGAAATAAAGCCTTCGCCGTTACATATTATTGTTGAGACTGAAATAGGTTTGTTCGCCAACATTTAGTAGCTGGCCTGGGTAGGTGGGGTTCCCCCCGCGTTCAACAACTTTTTACAATAATGTCCGCCTGCCAGGAACATCCCACCATCAAAAATGAATGTGACATTTATAGCAGCTTAGCACTACTGTGGTGGTAGATTAAAAGAATCAAACATCTCTATAGCACTTTATGGCATTTGAAAGTGTTTTTTTAGTTAGAAAGATATTGGATATTCCACAGATATTCACGCTCTGAATTTTAATGATCTGACGCGGGGAACTAAAGACACGATCACAGCAACAATCATGAGTGATTGTGTAATTAAACCGGATATGTCTCAAAATGTGTTTCAAAATGTTTATAACATTTAAATCGCTGTTTAGAAGTGTATCCTGCTACCGCTACAACAATAATAAGCAGGTAAAAAAACTGCATGGCCAGTGGAGCTCCAGTGTGAATGTAACACATACTGTATACAGGTGATTTTCCATATGTGTACAATTGGTGGAAACTACCGCAGACTTAAACAAAAAACCAAAACGAGTACACAAGTATTCGTTGAGATTTGGACCGTGTATTCAATTACAGTTTTTTGGCATGTATTGCACCCCTAGCACCTACTGGCACCTTACAGGCCATTACAGGCCACCGTAGCTTCACCTACGTCGTTGGAAAGGGAGAGGTGAGGGAGGGGGTATTTAGTTGGTTGTAATCTGCAACCTCACTGCTAGATGCCACTAGATTTCACACACTGCACCTTTAAAGGGCTTCACAGGCTCACATGTAGCTAATCATTTGACAGCATCCCCACAGGGCAAAAGGTTCTTGTACACATTGTGACTGTTCTGTTTGTCCTCTCCACCTAGATGTTCCTGGAAAAGGAGCACACGCACACACGCATGCACACACACGCACGCACACGCACACACACACACATGCGCAAACACACCGTATCGCATCGTGTCACAGGAAATGTTGTGCAATGTGAGTTTATAATTCCTGTGGAACATTGTCCATGCAAATCTAACCATGCCACATTAGATGACAGTTATCTGGCAACCAGGCATCGGGTGACGATTGAAAACCGCCAAAAAAACATAGGGTTTGGCTTCATGATGGCTTGATGGCGCAGCTAGATTGAACATTGTGTTATAGTAATATTAAACGACAGACTTGTCCCTTAATTGAACATTTGGCTTTAATACAGAATCACAATTTACATCTAAATAGCATTTTTTCTTATTTTTATTTTATTTTCCATTATAAAGGCAAGATTAGCAATAGCAACAGGCTTTCGATAAATAATTTCTCATAAACTCATATTCCTGTACCACTCGCATATGAATGGCCTCATTCATATGTGAGTGTACATTGGTAGTGGCGGGTCAGCTATTACTGGCAAAAGTGTTAACATAATTAATGCAAAAACATAATCATTGGAAACAAAATGGTTGGGGAGATAAAATATGTATGTATTGTATTGCTAAATAGCAACTATCAACATTTGAACAATGCTATGAACATGCAACCAAGCAAACATTTAAAGAAATGTGAAATGTGTGGAAATTTCCCATGTCCAAGTGAAACAGGATATTATGGACGTGCGTTGACTATTTTCTAGGATTTGGTTTGCGATATTGGGGGTACTTGGAGAACGCCCCGAAAGATGTAATCAATAGCATTCATCGGCATGACATGCACACCCACATGGACACTTGTGTCACGGTCACAAAAACGTGTCCCTTTCAGAGGAAGTAAGACCTCCATTTCAGTTTCATGTCATTGTAACACGTACTGTACCGTACATTTCATGTTGCCTCACATACTGTACTCTGCATTTCCCATTAAAAGGGGACTTTGCGGGCTTTGCAGGTTTAAAATGCAATGGTGCGGGATTACCACTTCAAACCCCATTGCATACACGTACAGTACATTTTGTGCACTTGTAAAATTGATCCAGAAATTTGTGTAAAACCCCACTGGCAAATCCTCTGTTCTTCTGTCAAGCGAATGTTTTGCCTCCCCCATATCTCACACAACCACAGCACTGTATTCCCATTGCCCTCTAAGCCTTTACCCCATGGGAGAGCAGTTGGAAGCTGATCTGAGCGATACAATGTGTGGGATACCAAGTTACGCACTATTCGGAGATGTCCATTTGTAGTCTGTACATCAAGCGGTGTGTTACCACATAATGTGGGTGTAGCGATTCTCTACCTCTACTCCTCTGTGTGTGCAGAAATATCCCTTTGCTGCATGTTTTAACCATTTATTTTGTTTGCTGCAACATGAGAGAGCCCAAGCTTAAAAATGCAGTATTTCTTAGCTTGGTATCTGATGGACAGCGATAAGAACAGGAAGCGTAAGGTTGTAAACAATCCCAGCGCTGACATTATCTAGGAAGGCGCTGGCAATCAGTCCCAAGCAGCCGGGGAGAAGGAGTGACAGAAGTGACGTGGTTTGGATGGAGGTGTCGCAAGATGCACCGCCATCCAGGGGAGAGATAGAGAAACATCTCTGCATCGAGATCTTGAATTGAGAGAGACATGAAGAAGTCTCTTCATCTCAACTGTATATGTTCAATCCAAATCCAAAAGGATGAATCACATTCAGTGTCCGATTTAAAAAGAAGTCACTTCATGTTTTCAAAAGTTACAGGCAGGTGAAATATAATATCACAATGTGAATGGTTCACACAACGAAGTAAGTAATGCAACTTTGTTTTGCACTTTTGTAAAAACGTGCTTTGCTTGTACCATCCCTGTGACCTACTAATAAGCTTGTGTGGTCAAAAAGGGGGGTGGGGACTTAGGAAGAAGTACATGCGTCCGTCCTTTAACAATGACAAAACATTATGGCACCGTGCCCAAGTCAACACCGGCCTCCGCTGGCATCAAGAAGACCCCAAGAGCATTGTTGTCCAGTCCGGCCCCTTTTAATCATGACACCTCGTACTACCCAACCCAGAGTTAAAGCTGCTGATTACGTGCACACATCCATTTAATTTTCAGCCTTGGTCTTCAGCCTGGTTGCTCATTTGTTTTCATGACTAATGCTGAAGACCTGTTTTTTCCCTGTTAACTTCATAGATGGTTCATACCGTGTGTAGACTTTGGACAGCTAGAATATTCATTTCAATCATTTCAATATTGATGTTTGTCTCTGCAAACAAGCAGTTGTTAGAACGAGCAGTTGTTGCCTTGGCAAAAGTGTATTGCGCCTCCCAAGAACCTTTGATTAATGCACGTTGGCAACATGGGTTGGAGGGACCAAGGGCAATGTATAATTAAAATCCCTCTCCAACGTCAAGAACACGCACATGAGCTGTCATTCAAAAGGGACAGATGTTTTCCAGCAAGTGATTGCAGTATAGCCCACAGCCTATGGACTGTATGTATGAGCACAGCATTCAACAAGCGGTTGCCATGGGTGATGAAATCGAGTGTCACTCTTCATTATGATTCAACCCATTCACACATTGCTGCTGGAGATCTGCATCCCCACTGGCAGCCCGAACCACGTAGGTAATGAGTCTCTGCCATATTAAAATGTTCCTTAATGTGACTACATCTCCATCCATACCCATGCAAATTATGCATCATTTTGCAATAATGATGCTGGATGAGTTGGCCATGATCAGTATAATAGTTCAATAGTAAACAGCTCCAAAGTGATTGAAAAGAGATTGCTGTAAATGACCAATGTCCAATGATGTCCAATGAATAATAAAAAATAAAAAATAAAAAATTCCAGGATTGATGGCCAGTATATGCATTGATGCATAGGTACAGTGATTAAAAAAAGTATCTTAGCATTTCATTAGATTTCATATAGGAAATGTGCTATCAATTTAATGGCCAACATAAAACAAACACAATAGCAAAAAACTGTAAAATCAATAGCTCAGAATGTATTATACCTCTCTTACGGAAATTAGATATTGAATTGACATAAAGTCGACTGCTACAGCAAAATCATCAGAAACACAATGTCCAGACGACCCTAAATTCATACAATGACCATTGAAAAGTGCTGACCAGACAAAACAAAACCATCACTCTCAGAGCTCTGGCTGTAAAATACTAATTCAAAGAGAGGTTACAGTTTGATGCGCACACACACACACACACACACACACTCTTCCAGTCAGGCTGAAAACTGACGTTCTGCAACGACAAAAGGTAAACTTCCTCCTATCTTGACATGTTCATTATCCTCCACCATGGCACACCGTAGCTAAAACACAGGCAACACTGAGTGACAAAAACAGCATTGGCTGCCGAAACGGCATCATAAAGTTAGCGGAGAAGGAGCATAAATAATGCAGTGGTCCTATTTCCTCCGCATCATCAAAACGTATAACAGCCGTGGCACCGTGGCAGGAGCTCACGGTAGCTTCTGCTGCTGGGAGCCGTGCCGTTTCCATCCACCACTATGAGGAGAGAGATGCTTTCTTAGAAAATGGATGAGTGTGCCGTCCCGCTGACTATATAAATTAGGTGCAGCGGAGCTGTAAAACAGTTCTGTCAGATAGTAAGAGTGCCGCGACTAGGTTTTCCAACACACATGCACGCACACACGCGCATGCACACACACACGCACACACATCCTTTAAGGAGCATGTAGGATCGGACACCAGCGACCGGAGCAGACGTTCTTCACTGTTATGTGACCCCGCCTGGAAGCCGACGTACATGGGGTTATTTTCTGCACAGTAAATTGAGGGGCAAATGACAGTAGGCCTACTAGTCTGGGGATAAAGTTTCAATGACGTCTCGGATGGACGGCACTTTGTACTGAGCTTAAAACCACTGAGCTGATCAATGAGAATAGGGCTCAATCCCGGCTGATGGCTGCTGATCAAATTAGTGATGGTCATAGTGGTGCGTGTGTGTGTGTGTGTGTGTGTGTGTGCCTATGTACATGCGCTAATGGAAATTGTGATTTAGCTCAGACAGAGCAAAATGGTTTAGTCACCCTGATTGATTGTGAAAGCGATCCTTTGCACAGAGCCTGAAAAGCATAATGAATTGTTGAAGGTATGAGTGATAGGACTATGAGTTTACAAAAACTAAGTGATAATACATTGTGTAGTATAATGACTATTACGTAGATTGTCTTGTGTAACATGCTTCCACTGTGCGTGCGTGCGTTGCATTCACTGACCCTGTTTCACTGAGAAGTATGACATTTACAAAAAAAACGTCTGAACATAATAACAGATACCTGTGTAGAACTGTGTAGAAAGGATATTACACAACAGAATGAAATATGTCTTTATTGTCTGGACAAAGGTTTGAACAAAAAGCAAATCATCTAAAAGGTCAGGCTAGGATAGATCCGGTGATTCATTTTACATTGGCATTACCTTCCTGCTTGATGTGAGCGAAAACTGTCTAGTCGCCTTATTTATTGATTATCACCAGTTAGGGCCCTTTCCTCTTTGCACGTCAGCTCAACAGCTCATATATTTTGGATTTTACCTGCGTGTTACCGCATCTTGCATTGAAAATATGTCTCACAGTCTAATAGACATCTAATTGATGTTGTGGAAAAGACGTCTAAAAGACGTCTCCATCAGGCTCCATCGCATTGCAGTAAGTGTCCTCCAGTACACTGGCTTGGTGCTTCGTAAAGCACCATCTGAAGCATAACAGGGCTTCATACAAACAGCTCCTCTGTTTAGAAATACCCAGCAGATACCCAGCAGAGTAAACAGAGTCACCACCACAGCCGTCCAGCCTGTTCATCTGCAACCACCTCCGCTGGCCTACTCCCAGTGCTGAGCAACAGTGGGCAAGCAACAGTCTCTCTCTCTCTCACACACACACACACACACACACACACACACACACACACACACACCTAACCCCTGAAGTAGGAGTAACAGCAAATCCCCTTGCAGCCAATTGTATGCATAAGTATTTTATGTATTTTAATGATCTCAATGTGTTTAATTAGCTCCTGCAAGGCGGTGGTGGTCACTTCACTTCACTGGCATCACAATTCGATTTGATTACAATTCACCTGACCAATTTTACTGCACATGGCTACTTTTTCATCAGGGAATACTAGCAGTCAGATACATGAACTCCCTGTTTTATGTAAACCAAAATAAATGGTATAGGCATAGCCTACCTATATTTGTTTGTGAAAATGTTCAATCCTCAAAAACAAAACATAAATCCTTCTGCAGTGCATTACAAGTGTGCTGTAATCTACAACAATAAGGTTTTATTGTAGCTCTAAGACAGGGCACTTCCTGAATGTGGCAAACATCACAAACATGACTCTGAACACAGCAGACAACAGGACAACAATCAAAATGTTAACATAAATGTCTTAACATTAAATTAAATTAAGTATTTAATTTTTTGTGTGGCAGATTTTACACACAGCATGCGTCTTGTCCAGGAAATTCATAAAAATCTGAAATGTGCCCAGATGTCTGCTTTCAAAATACTGGGTGCCGATCTCTGCCTCCCTAGCATGTAGCCTAGTAACGTTCTCCCACAAGCTCCTGGAAGTAATTGTGATTTTACAACGTTATTGTCCAGCCGAGGCCAGAAAATCCACCAAAAACGTTAGTAGGCTATAATCGATTATGTTCTGTCACTGCATCGATGCAGAATTGTCCGATGCATCTTAGAATCGAGAAATGTCCACACCTCTAGTGGTCACTCACATTTCCAACGCAAGTCCATTGTGAGTGTTGTCTGAAGTGTGTGCATGTGTGTTATACGACATGCATACGTGTGTGGGTGTGTGTGGTTGTGTCTATGTGGGTTTGTGTGGGGTGCGACTGTCTGTATGTGTGTACATGTGACTTTATGCAATTTACAATATGTGTGTGTGTGTGTGTGTGTGTGTATATGTGTGTGTGTAGGTTTGTACAAGATATGCGCCATTCTTCCGCAGTGGCCCAACACCGCAGGCCGATGGGACGAATGTTATGAATCGCAGAGTGAATCGCAGATAGCCGTGCCTCAGTGAGTCTTGAAGCATGGCTAGATGTGTTTGCCGTGAACAGGAGCCTGGGGTGCCTTTAAACAGGCAGAGCAGGGGAAGGCAGAGGAGAGGTGCGAGGTGGCGCTGTGTTCACCCCGACTGCCGCTGAGCACCAGAACGGCAGCTCTTTTTTAATACATTTTTAATACCCCCCACTGTGTTCCAACCTGTCTCTCCTTATTCTCTACTTTCACACATTTTCCCTCATATATATGTGTGCGTGTGTGTGAACCTATGAACCAATCAGATTGCTTGATTTGAGCTCCCCATTTTTATACAAAAAATGGGAAGCTCAAATCAAGCAATCTGATTGGTTCATAGTGTCTAATTCCTTTGCGTAATTCAGTAGTGCTCGGCGTCTACGACGGTTACCTAGCTAACAAACACATGCAGCAGAAATACATGAACCACTGCTATGATTTAGAAACTATCGGATGCGGGGCTTGACACGAGAGAGATTATGGGCATAAGTGGCCACAAGTGCGAAACCTCTCTCCAGAGCTATTGGCAACCGAAACTCGGGGACCGGAGAGTGGAGCAACATCCTCGCCATGGCAAGCAACACACTCCCACCTAACAAAAAAATGCAAGCCTAGTACATGCAGTTTTCAAAGTCCCATCCTACTGACACTGGACAGTTCTATATATATATATATATATATATATATATATATATATATATATATATATATACTGTATATATATATATAACATTGGCCTGTAATGAAAAATAAATAAGTAAGCTGCTAGTGTGTATGTTGCATAGCAATCATCTCGCACTATGTACTGTCATGAGCTATTGCTTATATATTGCTTATATATATATATATATATATATATATATATATATATATATATATATATATATATATATATATATATATATATATAATTAAGCAATAGCTCATGAAAGGCCATGGTACATGGTATATATATATATATTATGTACATGTGTGTGTGTGTGTGTGTGGATATGAAGGTCACTGGCACACACAGGCAGGGACTCTGATATAGGGAAGTGAGAGAATAGGGAAGTCAATCAATCCGTAAATGGGATCCAGATTGGACATGCAGAATCAATTTCTCCAATTTGAAGCAACCCAGTGGACCATGCTGGTGGCGCACGCCGACTCCCTGCGGTGCTCCACCCCCCTCTCTCTCCCCTTACTTTGTCCAGTTAAAAACGGCTCAGCAACATCCCTTGGTTGGTCAGGTTTGAGCTTGTGCTCCAGCTCTTTCAGGTGGTGCTGGTGGTGGTGGTGGCAATGCTAAGTAAACCAATGGGAAATCTTTACACAGGGCTTTCAATTAATGGACGGAAATTAAGTTCTATCGGTTGCAAGGGTGAGGCCGCGTTAGGCAGAGTCCCAATTCATCAACATCGGCGAGGCTCACCCGCCTCACACGCCAAAGAGAGGGCATAAAATATAAATGAACCGTATTTGCACACGGCCCATTACATTTGGAAGATTGATGTGCTTTCTAAAAAGTTAAACCCACACCCACACCAAGGTAGAGGTATTTTTATGTGGACAGACTAGTATTGCCTGACTGTTTGTTATCCGAATGTTCAGGTCAAGTGGTAGACCGATTCAAATGTTCAATGTTTCGAGGCATATGCTCCAAAATAGTTCCCGATTTGACAAAGGAACATAACTTGTGAGTGACAGACATGAAGAAAGAGGGAAGGGTGAGAACAGAAAGGCAAACATGAATCAAATAGATGTTCCCTTCCATTCACACGGGAGACTTGCAGCTCAAGGATGCGGTGCCTATGTTGGGCAGAAAAGGAAAAAAAAACCTTGAAGGAAACGATAAGCTGCTTTCAAAACATACCAACTAAGGCTGCCGCTAACGACATCAAAACACCTCTAATACAGTACAATAGAGAATATCCGGACCAGTATTTGGTTTGTGAATTGACTTTAATATAAGAACGGTGTAAGTGAATGGTCTGTACTTGAATTGCTGAGATAGTGACAAACCTAGTGGCTGCATTGAGCTGTTAAGAAAAAAAAAAGAATGTGTGCATCTTTAACCAGTTACAATCCTTTATAGAAATGTTCCAGATAAAATAATATATTATACACAATAATAATAGTATTGCTGCAAGTGCCAATTAACAGAAGCTTGGCAGATATACTGTATAATGGTGCTACAAAGCTGTTAATTACACAGAAAGTCTGTATTACTATTGTGACAGCCTACTGCCTTGTTATGTCAGGGTGGGCTTGTGTGTCTCCTCCTGGTCCTGTCTCTTTAAGCAGGTAGACTACCTGGTGGGCGGGGCTGGACAGCCATTAGAATGACCCAGGACCTGTGGCCTGATTTCTCCTGGCCAGTACCCTTAATAGGCTCACTAGTCTATTAGACACCTCCTCTCTACCAAGCACCTTCTTTCTTTGTTTTGGCGTTTGGCTTTTTGTTTCTAGATTTTCTCACCATACAACACCCACCCCTCACCATACTTTAGATTTCATCCACTCACCTACATTACCGATTCACGGATTGTCACTTCCCATTGGATAACAAATCAAGAGTTTATTTAGTTATATACTTTTTTAATAATAAATGCTTGATAACTTTTCCCTTATATATGCCATCACTTGAACTTCAACAAAAGGGGTGCCATGTATAATACAGTAGAGGTTGATTGCATGCTACTGTTACATAATATTGCATATTCAAATGTGTATTCTTTCACACAGAGGGGCTAGGGCCAGGTAGATAAGATGAATTAAGATTTACGATGTCTCAGATCTAATTTTTATATGAACATAGTAGTTCATTACGGCACACTAATTTTGAAATTGTCACAGGCAATGTTATAAAACATTTCGAAAGACAACACAAAGACAACACTTACCATACATCTTCCACATACATTCCCGAATAAATACTTAATTAAGTATCCCAATTCAACAGGATTGTGACAGCTGTTGCCTCCTTTTTGTATAATGCTTTAAAATCCTCAAAGATAATGTATCACCTAAGAATAATCCATAAAAGATATGCAGGGCATTAAACCCCGATGCTAAGCTATAGGGCCCCATAGCTTAGCCTCTGTCTCTCTGGGTGTATATTTTAGTAGAGGAACAGTAGGTTGAGAAATAGTCACTGTGGGTCCCTTCTGGAAACATTCCCCTCAATAATTCATCGCTCAATCGATAATGTATGAAGTTTCCCCCCAAAAAAATCTTCCAATTTATAGATTTAAAATAACATTATCCAAAAACTGAAGTTGTTTCCATGCCAATGCTTTTGATGTTTGTTGTTTCTGAATCGTTTCATTTGGGTTTTTTTCAAAGGATGTACAGCATGCCCTTTAAAAATGTCAAATTATTAAAGTGATCTCTCTCTCTAAAAACTAAAAGACGGGTTCGCTATAATTGTTATGGTGTGGTGAATTTTATGGCAAATCACAATTACCACACTTCCATTGCGAGATAATGGGTTGGATGTTTGACGCTAATATCCAACACATTTCTAATGGTAATCAACCCGGAAAGATCAGGAGCCTCCAACGATACATTATTATGACCATATTATGAAATCACATTTTAACCTGCAGCACACAAATCCAGAGTGAAAATTGAAACTGAGATCACGCCATCAGATTATTTGGCTTGTAAAGGACGGTTGTCGCCGTTTGTAGCTGCGCCGCCACACATCTTCGTAAACAAAGAGACATTAGCTCATCAATATAATCCCTCCTCCTTTCCAAAGATAATCGTTTCCATGGAGCTTGCAGTTTGACGTGTCATTAGGCTGACGTGCTCATGCTCCAAGACACCTCCACAATGCGCCCGTCCCGTAAAGAGACACACTCACCTCATTAAGGGGCCCCGTTGTCACCTTGTGTTGACGTCTGTGTGTGTGTGTGTTGACGTGTGGGTTGACGTTCACAGATAAGACTCATCGCCTTCAGACTATCGCTGATGCTTGTGAGGCAGGCTGGTTTGTTATGGTTGGCCAGTGGTGTGATCTCTATTGATGACAAAGTGTCATTATGGTCATCACCTAATGGAGGTTGGCTTGATGAGTTAAATGTTGTCAGACGTGGAGGAACCAACACTTCCCACAAACCACAGTGGGAGGTGCATGTATGTGTGAGATTAAACCCTGCATGTGGTTTCTGTCAACTATACTCTGGCAATGCAATTCACAGCTACTTGATTTTGGAAAAAAACCTTTTAAAACATGTGTTTACATCCGTTTTTAATACAACCAAACCAATTAAAAGAGAATAACAACAAAAAGGGACTTTATTATCACAAATTGAAGAAAAAAGGACTAAAACAGAACCCAATGTAAAAACGCTAGTTAAAAGCTAGAGGGTCAATTGAAACTAAACAAAGTAAATAAAACGTGTTCTCACTGTTGGCTTGGTGTGGCTCTTCAAAGACTCCTGGGTTGTATTTCCTCATTAGCTTTAAAAATATATATTTTTTAATGACTGCCATGACTGCTTCTCAGTGTTCATTTACCGTTTGTTTGACTGAAGAATTTTGAGAGAGAGCTGGGCTTTACAAATCTGTCAATAGTGGGTGGAAAAAATACTAACTTTGTGACATTTACAGATACTTCTTGAGTCTGGTTACCTTTTCAGTCCCTGTAGTCTCTTTAGATGTATAATAATATATGCATTTGTCTAAAGTACTTAAGGTAGTCATTGAGCATAACCGGGACCTCATTAACAACACCTACCCAGGTTCTAGGTGATTTAAGCCTGGTGTACCATAGATGAAGTTACACGGCAGAGTATATGCTCTGAACTTCTGTCTGCTATAGAGAACAAATTGTAAAAAGCCTGAATTTAATGTGACTAAATAAAACTAGTGTCAATTATGATGATACCTGCAGTAAGGATATTGTTTTATCTAATTGTGAATAGACCAGGGAACTAGAGATGATATGCAGATATTATGCTTGGTGTGGTTCTTCAAGGACTGCTGGATTGCATTTCCTCATTCCTCATTAGAGATGATATGCAGCTATTATGCTTGGTGTGGTTCTTCAAGGACTCCTGGATTGCATTTCCTCATTCCTCATTAGAGATGATATGCAACTATTATGCTTGGTGTGATTCTTCAAGGACTCCTGGATTGCATTTCCTCATTAGGTTTAACAAAATATTTTAAAAAAAAGACTCCCAAGATTATCAGGGTTCGTTTAAACTTTGATGTTTGTTTGACTAAGAAATTTTGAGAGAGTTGGGTTTTACAAATCTGGGAAAAACAGTGGGAAAAGTTGTATAATAATATATTATTTTGTCCAAAGTAGTAGTCATTGGGCATAACCGGGACCTCATTAACACACCTACCCAGTTTCTAGTTGATTTATGCCTGGTGTACCATAGACAAAGGTGTCTGCTATAGAGAACAAATTGTAAAAAGCCTGAACTTAATGTGACTAAATAAAACTAGTCAATTATGATGATACCTGCAGTCAGGATATCGTTTTATCTAACTGTGAATAGGCCAGGGAACTAACAAAGAGGCACATACTGTATACCAAAACATTTGTCTGTTTTAAGCTATAGCTGCAATATGTTAAAATTTAAATCACCACCTCATTAAAATGAGGCTGCACATCATGCACCTTAACATTTAAAGGAAGTTATGAAGTATACAATTGCCATCACAAGAGGGCTATTCTCTAGCCAATTACAGATCCAATACAGTTAGAATATAATTATATTGTACATAAATACAAATGAAGCAAGGTTGAAAGGCTAAGAAAGTTAATTCAATTATGCCAACTCATCACTGCGGTTGACAAGTTTGTGTGCGTTGAAGCTCTTAAATTAGCTTCGGTAACAAATAGTAGTCAGGCTGAGCGTCATGTTAGGACATGATGCACACTCTCGAGGCGATAATGGTTTCACCAACAAAAATGTACAAACAGTAAACACAGACTACTTACATATGCATATATATAAAAATGTCTGCATTTTCCTACCCGATGCAAGCTTACTTAAATATTCATATTATGTCGTTTAAATGGATTACTTCATACTGCCTCTTCTCGGACTGAATCACGACTGCAACTGCAAGTTTTGTCAAGTCAAGCACCCTAGGAGCACAGTTCAACAGAACAAGAACAAAGAACAAGATGGAGATAGGGCATATCTGGTGTATATTGTTAGCATAAAAGGAAGGCTACCGGTAAATAGCTTAAGCCTCAGTATCAAACAATTCAACCCAACGTAACCCCATGGATCTGAAATACCCAGACAAAAAGAACCACTCTGTTCTTGTTTCCCGCTCCCTCCGTATCATAACAGCTTCCATTGTCTCCCAGACTCTGCAGACAGAACAGAAAGGATAAATGAAATGTTGGCTTGCCCGGGCCTCGCTCGTCCCCGGACATTTTAATTAGCTAGCCTTTAATTCAGCCTGACCCTCTTTCAACTTTGATCAGCCGGCGAGAACTCTGATAAGAAGCTGTCACTCACCGGGAACCACGCCGACCACTGTGATTCACAGTAAATTGACTCCTCGCGCCTCTCTCTCTCTCCCCCTCTCCCTCTCCCCCTCTCTCCCCGGGCTGCTCTGCTGCTGCCACGGGAGGGCCCGTTCACGGCCCAGTGACGGCTAAAGGCACAATGAGGAGGGAAATGTAGCGAGTGAGTCGAGCCGTCGCCGCAATCCTCCACATTCAGCACAGTGGAGTATGTCACAGGGGGGGCCTCCACATACCACCAGGTTTTATGGGGTGGAGTTGAGAGAGCTCAAAGAGAGACACATGGAGTTTCATGATAAATGGCCGACTAGCAACTGGTCCAACCGTTTCATTCGGTCCTGAAGTGACCCCTCGGGTGGGTGAGAAGGCGGGGGGGGGGGGTGGAGTTGACATGAGCACGTGAAGGCACGTTGCGCTTCAAATTGATTCAATTTGGCTGGCAGATCAAGATTAGGATCGTATAAATGCATGTCTGTCGATTATGTCCTGTCTCGGCTATTCATGAGGGTCCTCCTCCTTTTCGACCGACATCCTGTTTTTTTCCACACAAAGCATGCATTTTAATGTTGATATTATTGGAAATTATGGCTTATTTTAAACAATATGCTGGATGGGATTTTTGGAATCTCAATAGTCAATTGGATCTGATTTGCAGGACAAAAAGGATATGCTACCACATAGGTTATTGAGTTATTTTGTATAGTCCTTATATCCTTAACAACGTTAACCAGCTCATGTTAATTCATGAATTACCCTTTAACTTTAACCAGCAGTACTGGCAGACACAAATGGAAAAACCACAGGTTTACTAGACCACATCGTCAACCACTGCCATCAGGCCATCAGGCAGCAACACTGGACCTCCTGACCTCTGTTGTCCTCTCGCCATCAACACATCCACTAAAGCAAATAGCTGATCCGTCAATGGTTCCACCGAGTGACAGTTAGTGGTTGGCGGCCCGGCCCATTCTAAGTGGTCCTAAAAAGGCTTCCACCAAAAATCAGAACCAATATCACCCTTCACTTCACACCAGCAGAGCCAGCTGTCGTCTCTGGCCTCTCCTGACCGTCGCTACCAGCACTCGTATCCCAGGGAGTGTTGCTATAGCTCTGCTAACTGCAGCCGGCTTACTACCATCCTCCCTAATTTCTTATAGTTTTAAGTATTTTGCCCCCTCTTCCCAACCGTGTTACATCCTAAACCCGGTGTCCTTTTTTTTATTAACCTACATATCTAATTTTCCCTTGGCTTCTTCTACTTTACTGTGTTACATTTTTCCCTCTCTCCCTTCGTCTCTCTCTTGCCTTCCAATAGCAGGCGTACAAACCGCAGAAGAAGCTCATTGACATTCAAGATACAACAGACACCACAAAGGACCATGCGAAAGAAGAGCACGACCATTCGCTCGACTTACAACAAAAAAACAAAATGTTACTTGAGAAATAGCCGGTAAAATACTGCAGATTGTCCAACTGCATGGCTATAAAATGCTAAAGGGTAGAAAGAAGAAATATCGTTCTGGGTTCCCCCAAAAAATAAAAATAAATTGTGGCCATGTTTTATGGATTTGCATGTCCGAAATAATGCACTCTTGTACCCTGGTGGAGCAGCTGGCAGTGTTGCAATGCTGTGTGTGATCAGAGCTGTGTGTTCGCTCGGTGCACTGCGATGTGAACACACTGTGGCCACCAAAGGGAATTCTGCTGTTCAGTTCTTTGATGGAAAGCGCAGTGTGATTCTGCGTGTAGGCTGTGCCACCTGAAACATTTGCTTAGTTTATATGGGTCTGTGATTCCTTTGTCGACGCCTCTCCCCCACACAATATGTACTGGAACATGAAAAAAAATAAAAAAAATAAAGGTGAAATAAAAAACGACCTGCTGTGTTTGTTTGGGGATTACATTTGGGCTCCTACCTCTTTTTCCAACATATGGAAAAACAAAAAACAGAAAATGCTCCAGTAAGCTGTTGCACTAAATCAAAAAGCATTGATGTGAATTATCAACATTGAAGTCCATAACGACAGCACATTAAACTTCCTTTTATCAATTAGGCCTTATCAATATTGTGCAGATCACCCGCCTTTCTTTCATGTTTAATTAAATACAAAACAAGTTCTCATGATCCCTCTCCCTTCCATTCTCACAGCCCATATTATTCCCTTCTAGCGATGGGGTACCAGACACCAGTGAAAATAATTAATCTAGTATATTTTAATCACATGTGTGTGTGTGTGTGTGTGTGTGTGTGTGTGTGTGTGTGATTGTCGGCTAATCTACCAACCCGGAGCCTGCAGCAGCAATGTTCCTTAAAGCGGCAATCTCGAAGATTTCCGTTTTGTCTTTGGCGACACCTATGGCGATAAGCGTTAATTGCAGGTGTGTTTTTGGACCTCACTTGGCAGTTTTCCCCACCTCCATAACTACACCAGTACACATGAAAGTGAAAAGGGAAAGTGTCTTCTGAGACGGTAATAACACTTACTATTTACTGACAAAAACACGGCTATAAAAGTTTTTTTTAAAAACAGTAAAACGGAAAAAACTGTACTCTGCTTCACACACAGTAGCTCCGTCTACCCTCTCTGGTAGAACTACCACTGCTGGGTGATGGAAAACGTGAGCACCGCTAGTGATTTTATGCGGTAAGGTCGACACCGACATCCAGTTCGTAACATTCATAATACTGCAAATGCAAGGGGTTGCATCAGGGCAATAGGCTCAATCACCATTGTGTTACCTCATTCTGCGATAGATAATTACTTGTAAAATGTATTTACATGAAAAGATTATTAGTTAATGGGTGGGTCTAATTAACTGCTCATTCTTGATCGTCTGTGTGGCAGTTGCTCCTACCACACGCCACCTCAGTGGCTTTTGCTCTGGCCCTCCAACACAGGTACACAGGTAGATGTTTTCAGAATGCATTTATTCGAGATGGCATGATGGTATATGCCGAGCAGATAATAAATGCTGCCATGACAGAGGCGCTCTCTCTCGCTCTCTCTCTCTCTCCCTCTCTCTCTTTTCTCACCCAGCCCCAGAGTCTAATCAGTTGAGGTGAGGGCCAGGTGAGGCTGTAAACCAGCTATCAACAACACACACTCCACACGCCACACACACATACTCTACAGTCTGCCAGTGATCATTCATTATTCTATTCATCTGCCACTCATTGGCTCTCAGTCTATCTGCAATATGGTGTAATATTTCACCAAGGGCCCATTTTGGAATCGCACTTCACTTGTAAAAAGTCTTACTGGGTGAGTATATCTAACCCCCCCCCCCTCTCAGATCCTCTTTTTCTGCCCATGTATATTCAGCGTGTAACACAGCTATGGCTTATGCCTGCTTTATCCCCATGTCCTCTGCTCTTCCTTTTGTTCCTCCGCGGCTGTAATTTAATTTTCCAACAGAGTTCTCACGCATGGCGGAGGGCCAGCCTACCGCACGTATCGACAGGGAGATGAGCAATGTGCACCACACCGATCGCTGCCAAACAGCGCACCATCCTCGCAATTGACTGTACGGTATTTAAAAAACAAAAAGTCCACAATTTAAACAGCTCTCTAAAACAAGTAAACCAAACACTTTGTGTGAGGGGAGCGAACGACGAGAGACCGACAAGAGTGCAGACGAAGCAGAGGAGAAGTGAGAGAAGATCAACAATGAAGAAGTCACACGCAAGTCAAGGTTTGGATAGCAGTGCTAAATGAAAGACATGGAGATAGAGAGCTTTGTTATGCCATAAGCTTGGCGAGTCTGATAAGGGCAACTGTGGGTTTTAAGGGCTTTGTCAGTAATAATGTGTGGTAATGCTTAAAGAAACGGCAGGAAAGGCCCGTGATCCATCGGTAATCCCTGTATAGTGTCTCACAAAAGCAAGGGCAAAACAGCTCGCCTTTTTTTTGTTAACTTCCGGAGAAGCACCAGTACTCGGCATGAGACGAGACACGGGGACCACCGCACCGCCAAACCATAACCCGCATGCGACAAACGTCAACACACACCTACACACTTATCATGACTCCCGGGCAAAATAAAAGGGAAGTATGTGCATTCTAAAAGCAGATGTTGTTCTGGTAGCGGCATGCTGTTGTGGTGGATTTGACCAATCGGACAAGAGTTAACAGATAACAGGTGCAGCTCCTCAAGCAATCAGGACTAATTGCGGACGCTATATGGAACCGGCTTTGTGTCTCCGCTCGCCTGTGCCTTTCTTCCTCTCCCTCATTATCAATGACTTGGAACTGTTCAGCAGATATATGCGGCGGAATCGAACAACTGTTAGGTCTCTTATGGACGAGCCTATAGTGCTCGTCTAGCCGTGACGGCAGCATGAAAGGCGTTATAATGAAAGCCTCTTTTTTTGCGCGTGC
Source organism: Merluccius polli (assembly GCA_030340625.1). Taxonomy (NCBI): domain Eukaryota; kingdom Metazoa; phylum Chordata; class Actinopteri; order Gadiformes; family Merlucciidae; genus Merluccius; species Merluccius polli. Next base: position 80,754 of record JAOPHQ010003724.1, on the reverse strand, counting down.
ACGAACATGCAGACAAACACACACACACACACACACACACACACACACACACACACACACAGTCATATACTGATGTCAACCACGCAAAGAAATATCAGCTAAGAGCAGTAAGCCGATTGTCATACTGGCTCTTTGTTCGCTATAGTTTGCAGTTGTCCTTCAAAGGTAGCTGTTGTCAGGGGTAAAGACACTGACTAGCCAGTACAGGGTATATGTTTACTGAGATGGGGGAACAAAAGTGCAAAGCTTTCCAACCAAAGGGATTGGGTATGATGGACATATGTCACCATGGGACTCGAAGCCACACAATAAATGGCAGCCGTCGCGGAGGTCAAAGCAGGGTTTGTGAAAATATTTGCCCGAACGTATTTTCTCTTAGCTCTGAGCGCAGCTCCTATACTCTATATTCCACTGTCCCAATTGATTGATTAACTTCATAAACTGATTAACTTTATTCATCAATTGACTGATTAACGTTATACATCTTCTTCAGCCACTGAACGCAGACAACCCCATAAAAACATTAGTGACAGCAGTCACAACAGAACACACACATGAACCACACTGCATGGACACAAAAAAGTAGAAGCATGACAAAAACTTACTTCCAGATCAGTAGCCCTACCCAATACAGGAGAACAACACTGTGCAAAGTATACGTTTACTTAAAGTATACGTATACTTGACAGCTGCAGGCACAAAATACTTTTTTAAGTTTAAGTTTGGTGGAACACCTTGGCATAACCAGCCAATCACTAAAGGTGCTTCTAAGGCTATTAAAACACAGTGGAAAGGATGGCCATCATATTGCAATATAGTCCTGATTTTATTTCTGTTTCTCATTCTATTATGACCTCCAGCAAATCTGGGGTCAAGCCAATTATGGATTCTGCTCTTTTAATCTGTTTGTTGATCCGGTTCCTCGACTGTGATGCTCTTCCCCCAGCAAACTACGACAAATACTGGAAGAGAATGGAAATTCACAGCTGCACAAAAGAAACCAAAAAACAATTACAGAAGAACGCCTGGACACTCGTTTGTGAAGAAGCAGGAAGATTGAACTAGCAACTCCATCCAGGGTTACTAAACTTAGTTGGTTGTGGTTTAGATTGATTGTGTTTTCAATAGATTAAACTGTATAGGGCTGTGAGACAAAGTGAGCGACCTATTGAAAAAAAAACGATTGCCAGAGTAGAGTCTCCAATCAAATCAGCCATTGCCTCAGTTAGTCCTCCACACACACTATAGTGTGTTAGGTGGCCTCAGACGTCAGCACACCTACTCACTTTAATTGATGAGAAACATCGAAAAACAATTCTCTCACCATCCTCTTCCCACCTCTACTCCCCGTAGATGGCAATAAATAATTTGAAGTGTCTATTTAATTAGCCGTCGCCTGGTTTCAAAACGTCGAGCCTCTTTAAATTAGGGCAGCGCCCTAGTGTATTAGCACACACACACACACACACACACACGTAATTAGATGCGTCACTTGTTTGGAGGTTAGAATCAATGTTTGAAAAATATTATTTATTTCCATAATGTCAGTGAATAGGATAGCATGCAAGCTAATTAATGATACAAAAAATAAAAGTGTACATGGCAAGGGATCGCATGAGGACATTAACAAAAGACAAAAGTGAAAAGTCACAGTGGGAACATCTACTAACCCTGAATTAGCAACTTTGTAACCATCAATTATCACCAAATAATTGTTGATTAGACTCCCAATGACATTCAAAAGCCCTGCAGCGAGATCTGTAGCAGGAAGCTACAGAGAATTATTTACAGCGCCGTGCATCCAGCAGTGAAACATGGATTTATTTATTTTGTATTATTTGTGTTCTCTCCCATGTGTCTTTTAGGCTTGCAAAAATGCTCTGAACATGGCTCAGGTCCACCTACTATATAATCATCATCATATGAACACATTCATGGACTTCAAGTACCAGAGCACCTGTGCTTTGAAAGTGCTCTTTAAATGCACAGTAAGGAAGACAACAGTTACCAGATTATATATATCGGCAGTGGTCAGCCTATAGGCGTATAGATGTCCCCCATGCACCTATAGCATTGCAGTCTGCCTTCAGTAATCAACCAGGGCATAGGCAGACATACCTGGTGTTCTCCAGAGGCAGCAGCACCTCCATTAGCAGGTGGGAAGGAGCAAGTCAAGGGAGCCTATAGGGGCCGAGACGGTACCTTTCAACCCAGCCGCTATTGTATATTAGCGTGGCTAATGGGGTTGAGGTGATAGCTCGTGTAGGATGCATACATGTATAAGAAAGGTGAGTCGTCTTTTTTTTCATGACGTCCGATATTTCTCTCACTTTTGCTCTATAAAAAGCCAGGTTATGGACATGAAGTTAGTCTTGTGAGGAAGTATTGTTTTTCTTTTATTTGCTTGTTCTAACACCTTTTATAGCATTTGGTCTACTGACACAAACCCGCCTCTAGCTGTTTTGTAAACAGCTTTTTCAAAAATGTCTCTGTTGTCCGGTCTTCGCTTGAGAAACCTAAGAATATTAAGGTATTTTATGACACCGAGCATGAAAATGATGTTGCATGAATTGCTGCCCTTCCACAGATTTAGCACCCTTCTTTCTCAATCATCATAAAAAGTATGCACAACCCAATACATCCGAAATAACACATATGCATGGCGCACGTCCGCAACAAGGCACATATCTACATGCAAGAACATAACGCATGTGAGACATATAAAGTATATGTATGCTTGAGCGCGCACACCAAAGTACGTGTTTATACGTTACCACCCACAAGTTTCCTCAAGTAGCCAGAATAAGCGTATTTAAATGGGGACGCTGCCCTGGCCATCAGCGATACCATAAGATGAACAAAATGTATTAGTAACACGACACGGACAAAGCATAACCGATCCAATGGTACCCAAGCAGAACTATGCAAACACACACACACACACACTGGGACTAATACACCATCTGCACCAAAGCGATATTCAATACGTGCATTCTCATGCAAGAGTGCACATGTGGTCTATGAAATTGAAAGCATCTCTTCAAACTACTGCTCTGTAGCCAAAGTCGGTAAAAAGTCAAACCCTGTCAGTAGTAGATTTCACAGGCCTTCGGTGGCTGAGAGAAAGCCAGTGTCTTTTGAGTACACCGTGTGTTCTGCCATCTGTATTCGCTGCATACCAGAAGTGCCTGTGGGGGAACGTGCTGGTTCAAAATAAAATAAAAAATGCCTGCTATGCCGCACATGAATATGAATTGCTTTTTCTTCCCCATCGCCGGCACATTAAACAGTTTGTAACAGGAAAAAGGCTAAATAAGTGAGTTTTGTGGGGTAAAAACAACTTAGTAAACAACCCCCAAAATAAACAAAATTTTTTAGGACAAAGTACAGTATGTACTGTAATGTTTGTATTATTGTTATTGTGTGCATTATGAATCCACAAAAAAGAACTAGGCTCCAGAGAGGTAAGGTATGGTTTTGTACATCCCCGGCTGATGCTATGTAAACAACAGTTGTTGAATATGAATTGTTGATGGATTTTCCAAATCCAGATCCTCTTAAGAGTCTGCCCATAAGCTTTCCGTGACTGCCTTCTTTTCTGTCTTGGACAAAAAAAAACATCCAGTAGCTCTCTTTGTTAAGAGCTGTCGCTTCATTCAAACCAAATCATATTCCATCCCTCTGACAAGCAGCCTTGGCAAGCAGCTGGTACAGTTGGTTATTTGCTACATTTGGCATGATGATCAAAAATACAACTGTTTTGATGGGCCAGCTCTTATTGGCTACTGCTGGAGTGTCAGTGTTCAAGTACGCCACTTTATAAGACAGGGGGAGTCTGTAAAAAGTCCATGTTTCTGTGTGGGGGATATCACAATGCATCATAATTTAAATCAAGATCACACCTAACAACATACAGTGTGTCCGTTTAAACTGAAGAGTAATGAGTACTCTAGTATTCATCTAATACTAATACTATATTAATAATTAATAAAGTTATTAGTATATTGACAACATCTGCCACTAACTCACCTGTCAATTGGGCCCGCAAGGAGGGAGGAGGAAGGCTTAAGTGCTTGATTTATACATTTCTGTTTCTGCCGCAATAAAAGTGTACCCTTACTGCTATTTTGAACCCTGTGCCATGCTTCCTCTTGTATATGCTACTTATGTATTTTTTTTAAACATTTTTTGGGATGTTTATCTGACAGCTTGATTTCAATGTCATTCAAACAAAACAGTAGATACAAAAGTTTGTTGTTTGAGTTATAGAGTGATAACGGAGAGGGACACATTTGGGTTAGTGCTGGCCAGACCTTGTAGCCATCAATTAGCTACTAGGAATGCTGTTTTCTAATAGCCTACAGCAGGAATGGTCCCCAGTAGAAAGACAGGTGTGTGCACGTAACTCTTCTTTATTTTAGTATAGCCGCATTTTATGCATATATTTATTGAAACTATAACTCAACGGGCCTCGCAGGGCACAGGGTAAAATGGGGGAACTAAAGCACCAAGCTCAAATCTTATTTGAGGGATCATTGTTTTTGCCCGTTTCAATAAGAAAATGGGATAATACATTGCTACATTTCGTAATAAACCCAATAAAATAACATGATGTTAAAAGCAACAACAAAAGCTTCAACAGCTAGTTGCTATTGTGGCCAATATTCTTGTTTACGACTGTGTCATTTATAAATATTCAAGAGAGGTTAATGGTAGGAGCTGAAACAGGCCAAGCTGCAGCAAAATCACAAGCAGGAATAATGCCTTTAAACTAATTTCTATTCATTATTCTCCCTCTCTCTCTCTGCTGATTAGCAAACCTGTCCTCCTACCTTTGATGCGGTGAGGGTTCAGGGTTTTAATCCATCTTGAACCGTGGGAGGTGTCCTCAGATGTGGGTGTTTGACGCGGCCACTCAGATTCTATACGCTGCTCCTCATCACACACACACCGCTTAAGAGACTTCAGGTCGGGGGGGTCGCAGGGGGTTCACACTGGTACACTGCAAGAGCAACACAAACACATGAATACATGAAACAAAGGCAGCTAAAACACAGTGTACTCCGATCGACCGTGCGGAGAGAACAACTTCACGTCGCACACAATGGCGAATCCAAAAAGGATGAGGCATAACGTCAAACCTTTCGTCCATGACCAGACCAAAACACACACACTAGGATTTTGTAATGGCATCATGTATCGAGAACAGTTTGCAGTATTGACCGCGGATTTGAATCATTCTGCACAGTGGAGTGTGGACTTTTAAAATTCACTTCCTTTGTGCTGATCGTCTTCTTTTCTGTTTGTCCCTTAGTCAGCTCAACACCCTTCCTCTCGATTAAGCACATCAAACTATGCATCCCCTCCATATATATATTGTTCATGCACAAACACTGAAAAGCTTAAAAAAAACTCATCAGCATTCAGCACATGGCTTAGGATATTGTGCAAAACAGTTTCCACATTGAGGAAAAAAAGAAAAGAAAATGTCACTGGCAAGATGAGCATTAATCTGATGTCATAGCATTTTAATGGTGCCCTTAGTCAAGGGAGAATTACAGCCCACCACGGAGATCAAGCAAATCACTTAACACCGTGGTAAAAACCACACACACACACGCACACACACACACACACAAACCAGCAAGAGTATAGCACCACGCTCTGCCTGGTGTGGTGTGGAATCACACACCTGCTGAATACACACACACACTGACTGAGAACTATGTGGGTATGGGTATATACTCATTTGCAATTGTACACACACACACACACACACACACAGTGCAGATACAACTCATTCTCTGCTATGTAATCACACTCTTCGGTTTCCTAATTTACCTCTGGAGTAGAAAGACAAAGATTACACAGTCAGAGGCTGTTGACTTGTCCTGAAGGTACATCAGTTGAATTAACGATATTTTGTGAGCGTGCCAAAGAAAAGAAAAAAATCAATGTCATTAGGTTAAACACCAAAGGTCAAACAGTTATACAGTCAATAGACTTTTTCAGCCACGACTCCAGGAGACAATCGGTCTGGGTCTGCCAGTCTTTGCATGGTCACCTTACACATTCACATTCTCAAACACACACACACACACACACACACACACACACAGGGGAATGTACGTGCCAAGTGGATTGTAGTGGCCATTTAAGAGCCACTAGGTGGCTTAGACAATCTTTATACGCACATCCAATGATAAATAACATCAATTGGGTCCAACATGTAAGAAGATAAAATCATGAAAACGTAGTAGTAGTTATTGAATAATTCCAGAATGATATGGGCAGCTGAATGAGGAAATAAAAATACTTTTGCTAATATTTTTACTAATGAATAGGCTACACATTTTTTGTGACTGCTCGCCAGAGAAAGCAAAAGTATTTAAGAAAATCACTTTGCAATGAAGTAGTAGTGGTACAACATTCTGACTTGTACTTCTTGTACCTGCACCTGTACTTCTCTAGCAAGAAGTGGCACTACGACACTATTACATTACATTAAAGTCGGGTTCTATTAACAGCCAAAACGGAAAGAATAAAAGTACACACACACACACACACACACATATATATATATATATATATATATATATATATATATATATACATGTATATATATATATATATATATATATATATATATATATATATATATATATATATATATATATATATATATAAAAAGCTCTGTGAATTTACAACAGGTGAAAAAAGATTTGAAGAGTTTGGTTGGGTCTATTGGATATTTGACACTCTTGGATAGTCAAAAAGAGCGAGAGGTAATAAACGGAAGTGCTGATCTATCCAAATTCTTAACGGAAACTATGTATTTGCCGAATGTCCCTATTTCACTCTCTGCCCTTTCATCTTCCCTCTCTTCTTTTTTCTATCTCCTGTCACTTTCCATCCCTCTTCATGCCTGCGAGTGTAATGCTGCTGACCATAGACTGCAACAAAGGAACCGTCTACAGCGGTGCACCACTCGCAAGGCAAGGCTATCCTTTGTGAAGCCCATCCATACTGCTGAAAAGGAGCGCATCTGTGTAGCTCTTCTCACAGAATAACTGTCAAGTGCTCCATCGATACATTCAAAGTATGTTTGGGGATGGATTCAGGTAATGTGTACTTTTGTTTTGAGAAAGAAAAAGAAAGAAAAACATTCATAATACGAGCTGAACTCCTCCGTGGAGGCTTTATCTATAGCTCTCTTAATAAAAATTAATGTGTGGACAAACATACATTCATGTCAGCAGCAGCCCATTCAGCCCGTGTGTGCTGCTGCGTAGAACTGGTTCCTGAATGGCACTGTGGGGCCATTCAGGAACACAATGAGCAGCCAAAATATGATCATTTGTTAAGCCAGAGAAAGCAAAAAATATTCCCCCTCCCTCTCTAATTCCGTGTTGTTTCTCTCCTCTCTAACTCAGCATACCTTTTTCTTTTTTCCTGACAGGTTCGAGCAAATATCACAAGACAAAACAGAAGCCATATTCCAGACCACCTAGCAGCCAGGGGAAGACACATGCAGGGCTCTGACCTACAAACACTTTACTCTGGCACTGTTTCTGCTGTGGGCTACTGCTGTTCCACTGTCAACAACATTGTTCTTCTGTCTGCGGTGGAAAATACACCTTTTGTGAAGGCCCTTGTTCACAGCCCCACATAGGACCTTGGATACTGAAGTACGTGCACAAGTTCAACTGTTAGGAACCTACGAAAATATTTGTACTGCAAAAAAGTATTATACAACAATACAAAGCAAACACACGTAATAGTGTCCTTGCAACATGGTTCATGACCACAATCACAAACAAACATCATTAAAAAAGAAATTAAGATGATATAATGATTATATAACGGCAGCACTGATCCTACTATTGGAGCTTTTAATGTTCATATTTTTCAGGTTTGTAAAGTACAAATTTAGTTAATTAAGAAAGACTACAAAATGTGGTGGTGTTTAAAAAAAAAAAAAGTGCATGTATAATTATTGTGTTAATGAATAAGTCTAGCTCATTTTCCTCCATTAGGAAGAGTATTCACTTTGCTGGAGAGGAACTCACCAAAGCATGGACAAGTCATATTTAATACATAGTCATTAATACATATTGTAAAAAAACATTGTGATCATTAGGTTGTTTCCTACATGTGGACATTAAGACCTGTTGTCACTAAAGGATTATGGGACATTTGGAGTGTGGTGACGGTGGTCATGTAACTTATGATGAAGAGGTATTGTAGTAGAATGACTCAATCTTGGCCAGAGAAAGAAAGGAAGAACGAACGAACGAACAAGAGAAATAACAAGAGATAGAAATAAAGAATCAAACAAGAGAAAACTATCTCAACACCTGGAACATATGTGGTCTAATTTTGGACTATAAAGCGTAAAGGATACACTTCAAACAACATAAGATGGACACAGGCCATACACCACTACACAATGTCGGTGGAATTAATCGCTCTGAACTCTGAACTCATTTCACAAATAAACTCTCATATTAGGGACAGTAGAAGATGGATGGAAGGCTGCCGCTTCAAAATGGTGGGAAAAAGGGATGATTTCACCTGGACATTATCAGCATTAGAAGTATATTATCATGGGGTACAATTTACCTATATCCTTTAAAGTCCAAGTGTGGCTAAAGCTTAAAGGGTGCACAAGTAGAGCCAGAAAGAGAAAGTCTAATATCACTTCTCCAACTTAAACAACATGACACCACAGGCATAAAGTGTTCACAAGTGATCACAATATTTCATATTTCATTGACATGAGCAAAGCAATGCAGTTTAAATCTATATACAATCTTAAATAGGTGTCATACAAGGAGCTATCTACCAAAATAGACGTGGAAGAATTAAGAGTAAAGATGGGAAAAACAGCTTTAACTGCTCCAGTGACAACATGGCAACGACATATTTAGTGGAACTGATTGTGTTTAAGCTTAAAAGGATTTCATTTCTCCGTAGAAATGGTGTGTGATTGGAACAGACAGAGTTCCCAGACTTTAGTAGGACGAAAAAGCTGCCGTGTATCGGATCAATGTTGTTTTGCAGGTAGTTTGACAAGGTGTCAGTGGAAAGAAAAAGAAAAAGAAAGACATGACATTGTCAAGAAAGTACTTAAATATTACAAATATAGACTATGACAATGAGTAATGAATCATTTAGGAGATACAAAATGAAGCAGAATCTCAAAGTATATGACTTACTTTGGAAACTTGAAAGGACACAACAAAAAGGCCTATAATGCCAAACCTAAGCAAAGGCATTGTGCTTGCTTTTTAGTTAAACTCTTACCAGACACTGCACCTTTTCTGAGAAATGATCTCGTCTATTCTAGGCTTAATGTCCTTTGCTATGGCTACTTTCAATACCGAGACCAGATGCTGGTCTGTGAGGCGGGATCTGTGGGATGTCTTCTTCAGTTTCATTACGGAGAACATCTGTTCGCAAGAGTAGGTGCCTCCGAACAGAGACATGATGTGTGCAGCGTGAAGGCGAAGCTGTGGCATTGATTCGGGGAGTAGAGGTTCAAACTCGGCTGACAGAGCCAACTGACAGAGCACCGTTACATTGCAATTCAATGAGTTCCAACTGGAAGTGCTCAGGTGCAGTATAAACAACAATTGCAAATGGATTTGCAAACAGATCAAGATTTAGTTTCTGTGATTCAAAATCAGCAAATTCTCTTGCTGAAATTCCGCTTTGTGCGTGTAGTTTGTCAGCATACACTTTGGTCGGGATTTGGGATGGTGACTGTGTCACTGGCCGTCCCATAGATGCAGTTTAATTTGAAACGCATTTACTGACTCTCGCATTTCAGTGATCATCTGCTTTTAACCCTTGAGTTTTACATTCAGGGCTTTGAGGTGTCACACATTATGTCCCACATAAACACCAAGTCGCGTAGCCACCTGTCATCCTAAAGCTCGGGGATGACCTTTTGTTTGCGCTCCATGAAAGGAGTGATATCAACGCGAGTAACATAACATTTTCGCAACACTTTCCCCCGACTTCACCAGCGCACATCCTTGTGGTTTTCCTCCTCTAAAAGTGCCCTCATTGCCAGTGATTCAAGCCCCTTGAACAAATAAAGTTCACTGTTTTGGTTACAACTGTCATTACATGTCCCATGCCCAACACCTATCCACAGAGGGCTTCCTGGTGGATGATGCAGTGGTAGGCTGTCAAGTTTTCTCCCATGTGCTCCATCTTCTCTTGAACCAAACTGACCAAATCACAGACCTCATCGCACATCGCAGGTACATCATCCGTTGTCAGCCCAACAAGTTTATTCCACTGCAATTCCGTTTGGTTGATGCACCGCTCCACTTGTGGGAAAATGTCCTGTCCAGTAGTTGTCCCGTGAATCGCTTTTAAATTCAAAAAGTTCCTCAGTGACGGAAAACTGAGCATCCACCCCCCGGATGAATATGGAAAGCTGGGCATTGTCCGTCCTGTCTGTACTCTCATCTGTAGCAAACAAATACAACACAAATTCCTTGGCTTTAGTTTTTAGATGGATCTGTAAGTCAGAGGCCAGCTCATCCACCCAACTAGCCACGGTATTTCGGGAGAGGCTGATATTCGCAAATGCCTGCTTCTTGTCGGGGCATACAACATCACATACCTCTTCAATGCAATTTTTTATAAACTCTCCCTCTGTGAACGGCTTGCATGCTCTTGCTATTTCCTCCGCTATTACAGCTCCCTCACCATTTGACTTTTTGCAGCCGCTGTTCCACGTCCATGTTTCCATAATGCTCATGCTGCATTTTGAAATGCCTCTGAAGGTTATACTATTTGAAAACTGTCAATGCCTCGACTTTTTTTTTTTGGCGTTTCCCATTTTTCCTGAAATTGTCGATATTCATTGTCCACTTTTCTTTTTTTGGCCATTGTTTATGCTAGCTACCTTTGGAAAGGCAGATAGCATTTACATTGTCTGTATTGTAGCCTAGGTAGCCTATTTGGCCTTTATTAATTCTCTGATAAAAGTGTGAGAGTGGTTTAAAAGACTAAAAATGTATAAAGTATAAATAGTGCATTTTGAGTCATTGTATAGAAAAATATCTCCGTCCACAAGAGAACGAAAAAACAATTTAAAACCCTCATGTCAGCATGCCACACCACAGTAACGCTAGGTATGAAAGCCAAGGTGCATTGTCTTATTTAAATAACTATGACGCCTGAATGAATTATTACCTTGTTACCATCAATCTCATTTAAATGACAAAATATATATCAAATCATCTATTTTTATGTATTCAGGGCCAGGCGATAAGGTCAAAATATTAAATAGGATAAATAATATTAATCATTTAAAAATAAAAAATGTTGTGATACATTTCTAGACTGGACTGCTGCATCATAAATCTAAAAAAAAAAAAAAAATACAAAAAAATAACAAAGGAAGTGTAATGCTCTTAGTGCGTAACAATGTATCTGTGCTGAGAATTGTACATTACAAGTCAAAAATTCCCAAGCTGATGTCAACATCAGCGACCATTTTCATGTGTGTGCAGTGTGTTAGTAAAGTAATCAACCGCCTGCCACCGATAGGCCCGCTCCGCTGCTATTGTTGCTGCCGCCGAGTCTTTTAGTTTTGCCTATGGTTATGAGGGAATATAGTTTTCTATCAGTCTGAGCCATGACCCCAATTCAGGAGCCATATGCACCCAGGAGATGAGAGGCAGCAGTGAGCTGGCCAAGCAGAGCTGCAGGGAACCGATAAGGCTACTACCATCGTCCTATTGGCTGATGCAAGCCAGCAAAAACACTATTTTCCGTCAACCCACCAGTGGGACTGCAGGTACCCTTTGTGAAACACTGCATACATCGACAACAACAAAAACAAAAATAATAATAATAATACTTTGGGACAAAAAGAGACAAAAACACTTTTGCTCTTCCAAATAGAAACAGTGCTTATGAAAACGAAAAGTGAAAAATAGCAGGAATTTCAGATATCATTGGAAATACAAAAAGAGATTTTCAGTGGGGAGAAAAAGAGAGAGAAAAAGGAACGAGGGAAAGTGCCGAGGGCTTCAGGGTGAAAACATTAAGGAGAAGTACAACAGGAAGATACTAAATTAGCCACCAGGAGATAGATAGCGGGGTTAACACAAAAAAATATATATATATTTTAAAGTTATTTATATATATATATATATATATATATATATATATATATATATATATATATATTAAAATAGCAGATATTACATTCGATATTACAAGTCATTAAAATATCAACACAAAAAAACAAAAACAAAGAGTCTCAGAGAGAGAGACGAGTGAGCATGAGTGGCAAAGTAAGCGAGAAAGGAAGAGGACAAAACAAATGTGATGTAAACAAGCAAAACAACACAGACTAAAATAAATGTATGTGTAGCGAAACGGGAGTGCATGAGTGTTCGGAGAGGGGGAACAGAGAGACTGCTTTGATGAAAGAGTGGTAAAGCGAGATAATTAGAAGAGAGATAATTAGAAGAGAGAGAGAGACAGAGAGCACTGTAAATGTACATTTTCCATGCCAATAAAGCCCTTTGAATCTTGTATCTTGAGACAGAGAACGCTACAGAGACAGAGACGAATTGAGAGTCGGTGTAATGGAGGGGGCTGGCGGACGGGTCAGACGGGGGGACAGAATAGAACTCATTTAGGCGTCTGCAGTCGGGCGGCTGAATGGCAGCGCTGCTGCTGCTTCCTCTGCCGCTGGTCAGGCGGACGTGCCTGGCGTGCAAAGCAGCCATCTTGCCCTGACCTAGGCCCTTAAATCAGCTCCATACTGGACAACAACCAGCAGCTGCAGGCTCTCTCTCTCTCTCTCTCTCTCTCTCTCTTTCGTCTGGCTAAAGAACGGAGTTTTACTTGTATTTATTTTTTTGTCTAGATACCCCGAGCTAGCACATGTATCCTGCAAAATCCAAGTGCAAGGGTTTCGATTGTCTAAAAGGCCCTGACACACCAAGCCTCGTCTAGCTGCGATGAGGCTTGCAACGTCGGCTCACGTCACCTTGGTGCACTTGAACACACTGCAAAGACTATGGCTGGTGGGCAGCTGATGGTGGACATGCACGTACCTTGTGTGTTTTTTACCTGTTACCTATTATGAACGGATCAATGTAGCATTTACTGAATATTTCCCATTCCACATTACATAGGAATTTTGCCTGGGTCTTTTCAGTTGAATCTCTCATATGTTAGGGCACATTCAGACCAAATCAGACGTTGCAGCGAAAACGCCAGTCCTCCCGTTCAATTGAATGGGGGTCGTGCGTTTGGGCTGCGGCAGTAGGGACCAGCGGGGGATGCCGGGAAAAAAAACGCAGGGCCCTGTAGCGAAAACTTGAAACAGACTCAACTTTTGGAGAAACGCAACCCAACGTCACGCTGCCGTGGCCAAGCACGTAAGCTGGCGATCAAACCAGAAGACGCCGGAAGACGCCGGAAGACGCGGTCTCTACATGGGCCATGTAGTGACACTACCACACCACCGCACAACCCTGCGCAAATCACCTGATTCGGTCTGAATGCAGCCTGAAAGCAACTTCTCAGTCCGATCATCCAGAGGCAAAACACTACCGGGATAGTATATCGGTAGAGGAGCACCTGATTTGGCTGCTTTGCTCACTTCCGTTTCTCTTCTCTCATCGCTGGAGAGCTAATTGGAGAGATTTCTCTCAGCGACGGCCTCAGCCACCGAGGTCAGTGTCCTGACGAGTCCAGACAAGTCCCGACTCGTGCAAGACACTCTGGCCGCTGACGCTCAACAACGGCCCGACTTCGACCGGCGGTCTGCTTGGTGTGTTGGGGCCTTACCATGGGTGAAAACAGCTGAATTTCAGTGTGGTGTTCTGTCAGGGTCCTTTATGCCCCTGGTAGCCTTCGTTATGTGAGCAACACGACTTTAATTCCTGTTGGGCTTTGACCTCACCTGAGGATGCCAGATGTTTGCATAGCCTGCAATTGTTACTGTTCATTTATAATACATGACCTGCACACCACCATCGTGCTCCCAGGGGGTACACAGGTATATGCATAATTTATACCACATTCCAGCAGATAGTTATCTGTAAAGGGATGCGTTTGGCAGATGGAAATGCTGTGCAGTGTGGGTTACGATGGCTTGGGAATTGGGAATGCTATGTGATTGTATTAACAAGATCACCGCTTCCTAAATATTTACACACAAGGAATGATGACGATACATTTCCAGATTGTAAACTCTACATGCAATCAAGCAGTGAGACTTTCACAGCGACACTTCCAGCGCAACTCTAAGCACAATAGCTGTTGAATAGCTACATGTTGAATAATTCAAACACCACAGTAATAAGCCCCGTAAAGTTAACATCAACCCATACCCAAACACATTTGAATTCAATGAGCAGTCATTAACAGCAACGCAAGTGATAATTGCGTGTGAATGTTTCCCTCTTTATCACTTTAAATGAGAAAGGACTTTTGGAATATGTCTCTCGGGGCCAATTAAAAAATAAAAGGCTCTTCTGAGGATTATGATATTCTGAGAATGCATAACATCAGAGGATTTACCAAAGCACTTTCACACAGAAGAGTGTCCCCTTTGGAAGATTGCCCTGGTAATTACTGGGTTCCTGATGGTTCAACTTCGTCGCTAGTCAGATTTACAAAACACCTTAGTGTGACTTCCCTCTGCAGCTCCCTTTGGGTCAAAGAGTCTTCAGAATCCACCAATCACTTCATTTCAACAGTCAGAAACAAAACTTGACTTTAGATATTACAGATGGCTGGCAAAAAGCACAAATAGTATAAAGTATTATATGAATGTAAGGAGGTACAATTTACACATTCTACTTAGATGGGGATTCTGAATAGTAATGGGATTTCATACTTTTATGAACTGGCTAGACCGTGTTTATTTTTTCCTTCAATAACTGTCAGTACAATGCTTTTTGCTCACACTAATTTCACAGAAAATCAATTCAAAATGGCATTAATGTAATTACTAATGAATTGTCTAGACATACATTTTTTTTTACCATGAATACTAACTCATTCTTCATCATTATCAATCTTGTAATCAATAAGTATGTTTGCTTCGATATTTGGCCAAGTTCGACCAGTTAACCAACTAATTGAACACTGAACACACAGTAATCACTTGAACTTTTGTGCTTCATCCCAGTGTGTGCACTAAAAAATATATTAAAAACACCATCACTCAACAGTATTTTTGTTTCAATGAGTGCTTGTGTACTGAATGATGCAGTGTTGATCTATATTGCCTCACGCTGCTGATCAAGGCATACTTCTACCAGTAGCTATTACAGTTATTAAATTACATTTTTCCATCTTCTCCTTTTCATCGAAACCTCAGATCTCAACTCTCATGCACCCTTTCAGGAGTAGCTTTGCGTGCCCTAAACTAATTCACTCTCACACAGACCTGTGATTATTATTATCATCATCATAAGCTCCATAAAGTCTCTCTCTTCCTCTCTCTCTCCCCCTCTCCCCCTCCCTCTCCCCCTCTCCCTCTCCCTCTCTCTCTCTCCCTCTCTCCCTCTCTCCCTCCCTCCCTCCCCCCCCCTCGGCATATTGCTGCACACCAGAGCCGGAGCCTCGGATTGCCCCAGACATAAGCTGATGGGTATTTGATTAGACTTTTGACCGCGAAACAAGCAGACTTGAGGAAGGGCCTTCGGAGGACTCTGCTGTGTCATTACCATCCAAATGTTACATTCAACTTATGCATACATCACAATGTTAGGGCCATGATGATGATGATGATGATGATGATGTAACCCAGTTCAATACCCTGCAGCACGGGGGCGGGGGGGTAAATGATGACAAGTTGTGGAGGATGAACAGGTTGTCCGGCATATCAGCTGGCAAGAGCAGCGGTTGGGTACTATCCCTACTGCACATGCATGCACACGCACACACACACACACCCACACACACACACACACATTTTTTAATACTTAATTTAGTATTTAGTACTTAGATACACAACACTAAGGATGTGTCAGCTTCAAATTGAGGATTATTTTGTTGTGGTTTGGTTTTTGCCTTTATTTTAGAGAAACCCACGATCCTGTGAGCTCTAGAGACCAGTCGGTGTACATGCCCTGGGCTTTCACCTGTAAAACAAGGAGATCAAACTGCCACACAGCCGAAGATGGTGACGGGTACCAGTGGTTGGTATTTAAACAGGCCTCTCCCACACTGGAATCAGAGATAAACAAACAGCATCAGATCTACCGGCTGGTGTGCCACTACACATTACTGTCATTGTAACACAGATGGAAGATGAAACATCTGTGGCTTTACCAAAGAATGGTGCTACGCAGACACTGCCTGAGGTGCACGCACACACACACATACACACACACGTCTCCCCAGAGATGTAACTCAAGTGTAAGAGATTTATGTGAATTGAAGGAAAAATACCTTGAAATGCACAAATGATTTTAGCATTCAGTTCTACTTGATACACAGCCCTAATGGCTGTTGGCACTGTGGTATAATGGAGGACCAACACGACTGCTTATAATGCTCAACAATCACGTATCCTCCTATCTATCCCTCCATCCTTTACAACTCCCCCCCCCCCCCCCCCTCTCCCTCACGCTCCACGTTGTTTGATCATTTTAAATGTGTACAGTCAAGCAGAAATTGATTTGGTTCAGGCAGTGTGAAGGCTGAATTCCTAAAAGAAGCCGAGGGATCTGCAGACGAACACACACACGCAAACGCGCATGCACACACACACACACACACACACACACACACACACACACACACACACACACAGCACCCCGCACAGGTGTGCTCAAATGAAACAAACAAACCTTTGATTAATGCGAAACAATATTTCTTCTGAATTAATTTCCGATCTTGCGTGTTTCATGACAACACAAACAGTATGTTTATGCTTACTGAGACACCAACGAGAAACATGGACCAGGAAATATGTTCTGGGGAGTCCATGAAGCAGGAAATTTGTGCCGGAGTCAAGGATATAACACAGTAGTAATGAATGCTTTGGGATTTGCAGCAGCAAACATGTTGGGATCCCTGCCAGACAAATTGCTGACGGAAATCATCCATGTGTTTCATATCCAGAGAAGAAAAATATGAACGTGACTACCCTTAGAAGGAGGAAATCTAAGGAAATTAGGTTTTCATGTGCGATTTTCATCAGCATGTCACAGAGATCGTAATTGGTTATTTATGGGTTTCAGGTCTGAGGTAGCTTTGGCGTGGTCATATTACTGTCCTCAAGAGCTCAAAGGTTATTTTCTTCACCAGCGACGGTACGCGTTCCAACACATTATCAGTGGTCGGAGATCAATTTGCATTGGCTTCTGCATTTGCATGTGTATTCGAGCAGCCTCAACTGTCAAACTGAACCGCTGACAAAATGAAAAAATACACCCCAAAACACCCACTGAAAAGGCGCTGTTCTTGCCAAACAAAACACCATAGCCGAACCCAAGTCAAGGTCTGCACTAATAGAGAATTCCAATTTTATTCAAAAAGTCCAGTTCAAAATAAACGTTAGGAAAGGTAACAAAAAGTCCAAAAAACTCACAAACGGTTGTCTGTTAAAAACGCAGCTAAAAGTTCACAGGAGATCTGTCTGAAAACATCTGCTCCTATAGTTCAGCACAGGACACAGAGACGCCTCTCCAAATATGGTAGGAAAAAAAAACAAAACCCTGCATGGCGTTATTATTAACTACTACAGTATATAAAGACATATCTATTCACAAAACACAAACAGAGCATGCCTCGGTCAGCCTCTGCAGAAGCCGAGTCCTCCGAGCCCTGCTCCAGTGTTTAAACAAGATCACACCCAGAGAGGAGCCGTCGTACTCTAAGCCCTGTTCTGTCTACCAACCATCCCTCCCCACCCACACACCCTCCCTCCTCTCCAACAACGCTCCTCTTCTCCTCTCCTCGGCTTTCTCTCCGTTTCAGCCCAAGCCCCCTGACCCGTCAGTGACTAGAATTTAATCAGCCCTCATCCAAACAGAGAGTTGCCCCTGAGCAAGAGTGTTGGTTGAGTAGGGAATTTGTGAACCAGGAACATGGTCCAATTTCTAATTATGAAAGCGGGTCGAGAGACGGACAGCGCTAACATTGTTCTAATGGTCTCTGCCTCGCTCACAAGGGGTGACTGAGAGGGGGTGAGGGAGAGGGGGAGAGAGAAAGGGGAAGAGAACGCAAGAGAACAGAAGAGGAAGAGAAAGAGAGACACCAAGGTAGAGCAGAGAAGGGGAAAGCGCCAAGTGGGGTGAGGCTGAGGCCAACGAATACCTAAGTGCTGATCTAAGAAGAGAAGAAACCTGAACTGAATCAGTTACCTTCTCAATTTCTGCCTATTACCTCCAGCTATAACACATATCACATGACGCACGCCAGGCAAACATGTCTCCATAATGTGTACAATATATAAGCCATGTGGAGTCATAATAAATTAATTCAATGTAAATTACATTCATTATACTTTTCAGGCTCTATATGCAAATGATTACGGTGTCAACATCAACCATGAGGATTTAACTATTTTGCTGTGGCTGAGCTAAATAACAAGTTCCCTTAGCACACATACATAGAGGAAAACACACACACGCACAAATGCACAAACGTCAATTATCATATTCATATTCATATTCATGATAATTGGAAAGGCAATCAGCCCTTTTTTTGTCCACTTAGTTTAGATCTGCCAGGAGGCATTGGGCTTAGTGGCCTACAAATGAAATTCATAAGAATCCCCGGCTCTCCAAGACTTTCCCCACAGCCACTCCATCACATAATCCTGATAAATGGTACCTCTCTTCAAAACAAATCATTTATCCGGCTCACATCTCCAACCATTCATTTTCATGTATTTGCATAAGCTATGCAATAGCTTATGCTATAGGGAAGCAATGTTTGCAATGGCTCCACCGAGGGGACGATCAGGAGCAAAGCCGAACAAGACCTTTTTTGGGGTGAGAGGGTTGTTTTCTTCTTCGAGATACAAAGAGGCGATCTATTTTTCAATTCTCAAACTCCCATTCATCATTAGACGTTTCCAACGTGACGCCTGAACCGTGTGCTACCAATTAACCACTCCCCCTCTATTAGAATATGATTGATTTAACACAGATGTGTGTGTGTAGGGATCCATCTTGAGAGAGATAAGCTATTTTACGCAGCCGATGACAGTTTGAACGCTGTGGAATAAGTGCTATGTGTTTTCGCATTGCTTTTTTGAAGGATGCGGCGCACTATAACACACAAAGATACACAGAAACAATTCGGTTCTGCATTGAAATTCATGATGAAATGTGCTGAGAGACTCACATACCAAAGTTGCAATTTTTAGATAAGATACAAAAAAATAAGTAAGACATGATCCATTTCTCACAATTGAATAGCTTTGAAACTCCAATTCCTTTTGAAAATCTGTTTTCACAGATAACATAAGATAACATGAGCGAGTTGGAAGACTTGTAATCTTGCATGCGTTTCAATTATTTCACCCCTCTTATCCAGAGTAACTTACACTACAGATATGAAGAGCATCTCTTTAAGGTTGTTGTAGTCCCCTCTTAAGCCATCTCTAACTAACTAGGGTTCTCTAATTGGGTCCAATCAATTAGCGGACTTCTGGAAATAGAAAAGAGGTAATTTGAACCTAAGTGCCACTGTAATCACATGCACAGCGAGGCCCTCCTTGCTTCTTCACATTTGTTCTGGGCATTAAGAGCTTTCTGTGGGCGAGATATCAGAGCCGGCCAGCCATCAGTCGCCCGCCTCCCGCGCGCAAACACTTTCTGTCAGCCGCGCTCTCTTCCACTCTCATGACTTCCACTTGTTCTAGCCACCATTAATATCTATAAGGTTGGACAACAGCCAATCTGCAGCCATTGGGATGGGAGGAGATTGGATTGGACCGGCAGCACTCCACTTAAATTGAAGAGCTTACAGAGAGCAAGATAGGAATGCTGCCATATTGAGATTAAAAGTTATGGTCATTATAAACACTGCATGTGTACCGGCCGATTTTTCTGAGTGTTCTTTAATCCAACTAATGACACTTTGATGAAGATCTTAATATGAATTATACTCCAAAACACACAGCTGAACATATTGCAGGAACGAAACACCGTGTTTGAATGCAACACAATGGGAGTAGCATTTCATTTGTATGCTAAATGTGAAATTTTGCGTCCACAGTTTCACGGACCTCCTCCTCCTGGTAATACAATAACAAAATCTATTGAGAAGCAACGTTTTACACCAAGAAGAATCCGAACACCGTTCAGCTCAGGATAGGATCATTTACTTTGCAAAGAAAGTCAAATTGTTTTGCTATGTGCACGCACGCACACACACACACACACACACACACACACACACACACACGCGTGCACACACACACACACAAAGCAGACGTTTCAGCGCTGGCACTCAAAAAAACAACCTGGCTAACGAAAACATTAAAGGGCATCCGGTAGCAGCCTGCAGCTTCAACAAGCACACAGAACGCCTGCAGGAGTCTTTGCTGACATATTCCAGATCCTGCTCCACTCGGCAAGGCCGGCGAGGCAGCGGCGTGACGTCACAGAGCTGACTGGCAGATGTCTCACCCAGGCACAGATTAGACGTAGGATTGCAGCGGCTGCCAGTGAAGCGGCCAATGATACGAACAAAACAACAGCCCAACAGCCAGAAAGGAAGTGTGTGTGCATCTGTGCGTGTGTGCATGTGCGTGCGAGAGTACATGAGTGTCTGACAAACTTTTTCTTCACTCATTTGCTCACTCAGAGAGATAAAAAGGAAAATACGGAAATTAAGAAAGTAATTGAGAAAGAAGGATACAAAGGAATACAAAGGCAAAAAAACAAAGAAAGGAAGGAAGGAAGAAACAAAAAGGAGGCATATAAACCAAAAAAAAAAAAAAAAGGTACTACACCGGACACACAGTGACTTTCGGAGAGCATTTGGAGCATCGTTTGTTTCCTGCGATGTAATTAAACCTGGGTTACAACATGCATTACAAAAGACGTATGTCACACGGCATGTAATGGAAATGAATGACTGCATACCCTAACTTCCGTGATTGCATTTCAGTCAAATTGATGCCATGATAATTATAGCCAAGGCTGCGGGATGTTAATTATGGAGCGAGGAACAACCTCCTGCATGTCTTGCAACCCTTTATTCAAACCACTGCTATGCTACATGACACCTTAAACCATGGCCCAGGTGAATACTCGATTATTGGCTGGAGAGGTGTTGATTATTTTTCGATAACATGCACGGCTATGACGTGATCGTAACATAAGCAGTCTTATCACCGGTCTAAAAATGAATGCGCTAAAGGAAACTGTGGCAGGGTTAGTCCGGCCACACGCCACCGAAGTGGCTTTCCTTTGGGGCCCTCCGACACAGGACACGGGTAGATGTAGTTCAAGGTGTTTATTGGAGTTTTACAGGCAAGATGTTATTCGCCGAGCTGATGGTACTTCTTGTCATGACAGTGCTCCTTCCTCGAGTGTGTGTGTTGATGGCTGGTTTATCCTGGGTGCCATGATTGCTCATGCACCACAGGTGTGCAGCCCCACCCAGCCAGAGTCCAATTAGTCCGACTCAGGCCAGGTGAGGCTGTAAACCAGCCATCAACAACACACACTCCACATAAACCCTCCACAGAAACGTTAATAACTGTCAACTCGGACCGTCGACATGGACCATGGACTATACATGCATTATTTTTCGATACATGCACACCTCGTCGTGGATCATCCCTTACATATGCTACTTTGAGTTCAGTTCCATCTTCAACGTCTCCAACCTCCTCCTCCTCCGTTGCATTACTGACATGGTTGCCTTATGTCCTTGGCAGTATAACATGTTTTTAATGTAGCTGTTTGAAATGTAATATTCCGGGCATAAAAGATATTTTCTTTAAAGAGCATGTTTATAAAATTCGTACAAAAGCTGACCTTGAATGTTCAAGAGTTATCCAAATATGAGACTGCACTGTGTACAAAAACAGCAAACAGTAATGTAGTGTCTCTTGTGCCTGTTTTTAAGTGCATCCACAGCATGACCCAGCTTCATATTGCAATGTTCCTCTCAATGTTCCTCTCAAAGGTAACAATCAACAATTATGAAATGCTGAAGTCATTTAACAAATGCTAGTCATTATATATATATATATATATATATATATATATATATATATATATATATATATATATATATATATATATATATATTGTGGTACCCCGAGCTTCCCTCGTGGCCCCACTGTGGCAAGCCACGGGAGAAAGCAATGGGGAAGAGTAATACACGGGGTGTATTTACCGAGGTGCGCCTTGGGGGGGCAGTAAGCCTCGGGAGCGACCCGTGGAACAAGCGGCAGGTGAGACCAATTGGGATAATGGGGCGGCCATTTTAAAAGGCGGCCATTTTAGATTGCCGGGAGAGTGTGGGAGAGAGCCCGAGTGTGAAGCTGTGTGCTTAGTGGGAGAGAGCTGTGTGCCATCAGTTAGAGAGCTGTGTGCCTGTACGTTAGTTTGTTTCTGCCCAGACCCCGAGGTTACCGTACGGACGGCCGGGAGGAGATACCCCGAGGTTACCGCACGGACGGCCGGGAGGAGATACCCCGAGGTTACCGTATCGACGGCCGGGAGGAGATACCCCGAGGTTACCGCACGGACGGCCGGGAGGAGATACCCCGAGGTTACCGTATCGACGGCCGGGAGGAGATACCCCGAGGTTACCGCACGGACGGCCGGGAGGAGATACCCCGAGGTTACCGCACGGACGGCCGGGAGGAGATACCCCGAGGTTACCGTATCGACGGCCGGGAGGAGATACCCCGAGGTTACCGCACGGACGGCCGGGAGGAGATACCCCGAGGTTACCGTACGGACGGCCGGGAGGAGATACCCCGAGGTTACCGCACGGACGGCCGGGAGGAGATACCCCGAGGTTACCGTATCGACGGCCGGGAGGAGATACCCCGAGGTTACCGTATTGACGGCCGGGAGGAGACCAGGGGCGGATAGCCGCTACGGGACGACGACCGGAGATCGACCGACGACGAGCTCCGGCCCCAACCCCCTTATTCCCCACAGTCTTTACTTACTGCTAATAAAAAGGAAAAAGACTGTGATCGTGTCCCCTGTTTCCTGCGTCAACGGGTCCAGAGTGAGAGTGGAGGCTCACAATATACACATACCATGGTCTGGGTGAATACTCGATTCTGATTGGCTGGAGGGTGTAGGTTAAAAAGTGTTAATGTACACCTAGGAAAGACGTTGACACTGAAGACGCTATGGCCACGTTGCTTGGCAACGCCTGCATACGGGAGATATTAAATAGTCCGCTCGACTTGTAAAAATAAAAAAATAACTCATGATTTTAACTCTAAAACACATTAAAGTATTATTAATTGATTAAATATTTCTTTCTTTCGTAAGTGACCATGGTATAAGCGGGATAATGCCCTTCGAGGTGTCCATTAACAGAAATGAATGGACTTCGCGGAAGCAACCATCCTCCGCTTTGCGTCGGACGGTTCATGCCTCCACGTCGTCCATTAATTTCTGTTAATGGACACCTCGTCGGGCATTATCCCTTACATATATATATATATATATATATATATATATATTAGTGGTGGGCCGTTATTGGCGTTAACGCGCTGCGATAACGCGAGACTCTTACCTCTGCCCGGCGACCCCCGTCGGTCGTAGGTCTGGGCAGTGGCGCCTTAATGCACGGGCTTACCTGGGCTTTAGCCTGGGGCCTCGACCAATCAGGGGCCTCTTAAAAAAAGATATATTTAAAAAAAGATGATAAACGTCCGTATTCGCGGTGTCATTACTGACCCCCCCCCCCCCAGTCCACAACCTCTCCCCCTCCGGTCAGCAATCGCGCACCCCCCCCCATATATATATATATATATATATATATATATATACACTGTATATATATCTTCTTCTTGATTGATTTACAAAAATACATTTGCAGTAAATACTACTGGACGTTTTTTAAGATGTTAAATGTTAGCTATTTAAGATGTTATCGACATTAGCATACAGGCTAGGCCCAGGAGGAAACACATATTATTTGCACAACTTTCCGTTAATTAATTTGTATTTATTCATCATCATTTACCCAAGGTAGACTTGCGGAGCAATAAGTGCTTCATTTCAGTAATCCCCTGCTATAAATGAGCAGGTTGTTGAGCTAGACCATAATATATAATTCATCAGCACATGCCCGTGCCCTCGAGTTTATTTTGGGTGAAACACTCGCATAAAGTGGAGACCTAAATCCTACTCCAATGCCAGACGATTGCCAAAAAACACATTTAGAAAAGACTAGAAAGTCTCCAGCAGAGAGTCTCGGAGAACCTGCACCAAGGTTGAAACCTTCAGCCAATTAGGGTTACATCATGTGATCCTTAATCCAGATGCACTGCACTGCAACACCTTTAGGTTAAAAACAACTGAGACACTCGAGTCGGCCACAAGCTGGCCAACTGGTGAGTGTAACCTTGACACGGGGGGGGGGGGGGGGGGGGCTCTTTATCTCCCAGGCTCCTCCATGAGTGCGGTGTGAGGCTGATGCATGCCAAGGGGACGCTCTGCATCTTCTGTAGTATGCTAAACGCTCCGGCTCCCCCGAGAGGAGCCGCGCTGGAGCAGATGGGCTTTCGTGCTCCCTCACGGTGATCAAAGTCAATAAATACTTTCATCAACATCACACACCTATACCAGCAGCAGGCAACATGGAGGGGGAGAGAGGAGGAGGTGGTGGGGCAAGGGGGCTCGCAGGTGTATGTCCAAATACACCAAAAAAAGACGGTCCTTCTACTGAAAAGTGCGTCATCAAAATTCGCACAGTATGTTCTGGCAAATATGGTAAACATCCCGCATTAGAGCCAATGTAATCTAATTGAAGAATATTTTGTATCCCTCGTGACATTGTGACTTAATGGACGTTTAAAATCATTAGCGCTCATTACTACAGGCAATAGCATGCAAGTGAACCTGCTCCGTCGTATACCTTGAGGTATGCTGCAAACTCCGTGTCTACACAGAGAGCGCTCTCCTGTGTCATGCCTATGCCTCTGTAGCCACGTTTTGGTTGTAAATCTCTACATTCGGTCACTGTTATATACTCTGGCACTCAGGTCTCCCTATAGACTACAAGCCTATGTCGTGTTAGCTGAACGTGATTCTTTTCCTCCAGGCCACCTCTCTCTCTCTCTCTCTCTCTCTCTCTCTCTCTCTCTCTCTCTCTCTCTCTCTCTCTCTCTCTCTCTCTCTCTCTCTCTCTCTCTCTCTCTCTCTCTCTCTCTCTCTCTCTCTCTCTCTCTCTCTCTCTCTCTCTCTCTCTCTCTCTCTCTGCAGGGAAATTAAGGGAAATATTGTCCCTAATGGGAAACAGCTCAGGTGGGCCTGAAGGAAACACTGGTATACATGTATATGTGAATAAAGGCTTTATGATAAATCCCAGTTTACAGCTAAAATAAAGGCTTCATTTACATCTAATCAAGATGTAAATGCTTGTTTTTTGTCACATATTCATACACGTTTGTTGGCATACTGTTACTTTTAAATACTTTTTAAATAATTTGTCATATTCTAAAGCCAATAATTGTCAAAGTGGGGTACGCGTACACTAGGGGTGTGTATTGGCAAGAATCTGGCGATACGATACGTATCACGATACAGGGGCAACGATACGATATATTGCGATATATTGCGATACTGTAGGAACAACGATATATTGAGTTTCTTTTAAAGAATTTAATTGTAGGAAAACTGTCCTAGCATAGTAAACACACAATGCTGTTACATGCTTAACATCAGCTTGCTGAATTCAAACAGAGGGATCTATATTTGTATTTGACAAGAGAAGAAATACAAGCATTTGCAGGATTTTTTGGATAAACACATGAAAAAACTAAGTTAACAGATTTCAGCGAGTCCAGCACCGTCACTTTGACTTGTCCGTACAACTTCGGGAGAGCGATGTCCGTGACGTGTTGTCGGGAAGGGATGGTGTAACGGGGCTCCAGTGTTGTCATCATATTACGAAATCCCTCATTCTCCACAACACTCAGAGGGCGCATGTCTTTGCAAATAAAAGAAAGTACTGACTGTGTTACGTTTGTTGCGCGAGTTGAGGTCGCTGGTAGTTTCGAAAAGTTAACTTCTTTAATAGTTCGTTGAGCAGGATCCACTCGTTTCACGTTAGCCTGTAATGCTACGTTGTCATGGTGTCTCACCACATGTGCTCGCAAATTTGTAGTATTGCCCAAATACTGATTGACTACTTGGCGTTGCAGAGTTTACAGACCGCATGGCTCTTGTCTAACTCGTAACTGCCTTCCTTTGCTTTAAAACCAAAATATGCCCAAACATCAGCTTTAAAAGCTGCTGGAGCCGTCTGTATCCTCTCGTCCTCAGTCATCGGTGCACTGTGCTAAGTTCGCGGTTAGCATGCAAGTTGCCACAGACTGGTGCTCTTGCGGGATCTCGCGGGATTTCATTGTTCCTTTGGCGCGGAGGACGTAATATAAATAATCGATAGTGCTTTTGAATATCGATACGGTATCGTGAAAAAAAATATCGCGATATTTAAGTGTATCGATATTTTCTTACACCCCTAGCGTACACCCGGGGGTATGTGGATCGATCTAGGGGTATGCAAAATAAATCTATGATTTACCTTCCCAAACAGTCCTGTTGAATAGCCGACTGCAGTCTCGGTACCAAAAGTAAATGCATGCACCCTAGTGTACCAACAGAATAATATTATCACAATGTCTAATATGCAAGGGACAATGTTCATAGAATATCAATTAGGCTACAATATACAGTAGACTGAAAAGACGAAGGATTCAGGCACTCGACGAGGAGGGTCAAAGATAAAAAGCCTTTATTAAAACGTGGCTTGAATCAACATGTTTCGGCCGAACAGCGGCCTTCTTCAGGATTGACAAAAAGTATCATGGTGACTGCTTAAAAAGACAAGAGCAATCAAATATGCAAAATACAAACAGGGTGAGAGGTGGCAAAAGTGAGCGCAGGTAAGCCAGTGGGTGTGGCCCAGGCTGAGGTCTACTGTGGGTGTTCGTGAGGGACATATACAGCAGGATTGTAGTAGTCCAGGTAGGATTAAAAACCTAAATAGAAAATCAATCACACAACATACTGGTGTACCCACAAAATAAAACAAGTCAAAGGTAACACATGAAGTCAATGTCATCATTCAGACCAGGTATATTTAATGCATCCAAACAGTGTATCCAAAAGGTTTCCCTTTGGTTAAGCTTCCTTAAGCGGTCTCCGCCCCTGGAGGGAGGACTAACGTGCTCTAACCCAACAATACGTAACAAGGAGTCGTTATTGTTGTGGAATTCCTCAAAGTGTCTTGCTATGGGATAATCCTTGTTAGCAGTTCTGATAGCGTATTTATGTTCTGCAAGGCGATCACGTAGGCGGCGTTTGGTGCGCCCTACATAAAAAATGCCAGGACAAGTGCAGGTCAAACGGTAGATGACATGAGTAGTATTGCAATTGATAAATGCATTGATTTTATGAACCTTCTTTGTTTTAAAATCGATAAATGTTTTTGTTTTAGTGACATTGGAGCAGTGTGGGCAGTGACCACAACTGAAACAGCCAACAGGTCTCCGTAGCCATGTCTCATTTTTTGTTGGAGGCAGATAGCTATGTACGAGACGGTCCCGTAGTGTAGGGGCGCGTCTGTAAGAAATCAGCGGAGGGAGGGGAAACACCTGTTTAAGGGAAGGGTCACTCTCGATGATGCCCCAATTCGCCTTGATGATGCGCTCAATGTGACGCGCTGCTGTACTGTACTGAGTGACGAAAAAGGGTCTAGAATGAGGGGTGGTACGTCTAGATCTGTTCTTTTTAAGTAACTCTGTCCGGTTGAGAGTAGTAGCTTTGTCGCGCGCCCTGGCCACTACCTGAGGGCTATAAGCCCTATCGAAAAAACGCGCAGACATGTCATTCGCCTGCTGATTAAAAACAATGTCAGTATCACAGATACGGCGTAGCCGTTGAAATTGGCCAAATGGGATATTATCCACCAGGTGGGCGGGGTGAAAAGAATCGGCCTGCAAGATAGTGTTGCGTGACGTTTGTTTCCTAAATATGGTGGTGTGTAATCTGCCTTCCGTGTCTTTATAAATGGTAAGGTCTAAGAAATCTATACTCTGCTGGGAGTGTTCTATGGATAAACGGATATTGGGGTTGAGAGAGTTTAGGTAGGTATGAAAAGCGGTTAGCTGAATCTCCGTGCCATCAAAAATCATGAAATAAATCATCTATGTGCCTGAACATAATCCCGCCTCACAATCCATTAATCATGTTAAGAATAAGGAAACATCAAAAAGTGATAAATACTAACTACACAATCTGATCACCAGTCACCAATTATTTTGGCGATTGAGTGCATGCAGGTACACAGGAAGGCATCTTGAGGGAGGGATGCTGTCATGCAAAAGCAACAATTGTAACCTTGAATCAGCTAAATTGAAGTTGCTCTTGTCGTTATATTCGACCCAGACAGTGATTAGATGGAGGCCTATTGTGATGGAAGTATTCTCTCATTGTTGTTTTCGCTCTTTCACCGTCTCTCTCGCACACACACACACCCACACACACCCACCCACACAAACACACACACAAACACACGGTGTAACCTTGCATCAGGTGATCTCTGGATATTTAGGATATTTACAGAATTATCGATATAGGTATACAGGTTGTATTGTATGCGTGTTCATTTTTACAGATTTTACAGTTTTGTAGTCCTTATATATGTATATGTGTGTTTACTTTTTACTTTTAATGAGCGGTCCATGGTGCTGGGGTACTTATAGTAAGATATAGACTGTCTCAGGGGTCTAAAGCATATCCTTAGTAGCACATACTGTATATCCTTAGTCCTGGTTCACTATGATTTAATTATTTTGCAGCACAATTCAAAATAAAGTTGAATGGGTGATAAGTGCAGAACAGGCTTGTAAGCAAGGATAATGTAAAACAAATTTCAGCCAGAAAAGATTATCTTTTCCACTAGCCATTTTATTAAAATATTAAATGCATTTTGATCAGTTGGATCAATAGTCTCATACCACAGATCAAACCAGAATTAAGAAACGAAGATCACTTTGAAATTAGCAAAAAAACAGCAACAGGAGATTTTTGTTAACTTTCAAACAAAAGTGCAAGTAGGCTTACATGATACATGCGCTTAATACGAGCTCCTGTCAGGGTCTCCCTTTAATCTCCTTAATCTCTTTGTTCATCACATGTTCTGTTTACTTTTCATCTACTAGGCACAGGAACAAATGGGTCCCACTCGGGCAATGCAAACAGAAAAGCTATCTGCTGACATTGTTTGAGCAGTGAATATACGGCAAACAGGACTTCAGAACTGTCCAACCTCAGAGGCCCAAAGTAGAAGGGAGGGCGGAGGACAGCACATTTCACCTCAACTCGATAATGACGATTATTTATTTTTGTCTGCTGCCACAGCAGAAAATAAAACTTTGTTTATTGTGAAGTTGGCATATTAACACGTTCACCGACTTATCCATTTCAAATTATTTATGAATAAATCCTAAATTCGAGTTCACACATTTAACCTCAAATGAATGTTAATGATTTATTTTTATTGTATCTGCAGTCACCGCAGAAAACTTTAGCAGTTAGCAACTAAACGGCTAAAATACATCAAATGTAGGCCTACTATTCTATACGTTACATAGCGCAATTATATTTTAAACAACCCACTATGCATTTATTTAGGAATTCAAAAAAATATAACGATGAGGGTCTATTCATTTACATCCTTAGACTGCCATATTAAAAAATAAACAATACTCTTTCGTGTAGTACTGGTATACATTTATTTAGCAAAAGCACTATGTTTAAACCTTGCTATGTGCTAAGTGAGCTGGGCTGGTGCTTTACTCTTTTCTAACAAATAAACTCCATTTACCTTACCTTCTGGGACTAATGATTGTTTAATGCAAGTACAGTGTCAGTGGTTATGTACTTAAACCGCATCCAACTACCCACTTGGCTGCCACTGTGTTGTGCACTAAAAAGTTGTCCACGTTTGTGAATCAAATTTATAACTATTGATTTTAATTGAGTTAAAACTTTGTATTTTTCCGTGGCACTGCAAAGGACTCCAAATGCGTTTGATGTGACCAAAGATTCAGAAACACACAGTCATTGAACAGGAACTATTCAGTGAATGTGAAAGGTCATATTTAATGGCTTAAATAGAGAGATATCCACACAAACCACCCCGTTGAGCTACATTGTGACAGGGTGTGCTCCTATTTCGTGCCAGATTAAGCGTGTATCAAGTCATTTACTGACTGCGCACAGAGTGCTCTGAAGGTCACTTGGTAGATGACAAATCTTGTCCCGGCGCTGTCTGGAGGCTTTCTAGAAAGAATAACATCGGATAGTATAGTCACGCGGTTCAAAGGTTCAAGGGCGTCCATCTTGGTGGGACAGATGAGCTCACCCTTCCTCCTTACTTTCCCCAGCATGGCCCCTTGCACCAGCTCCCCTTAAAAGATCAGTTAACTAGATATAGAATAGAAATGTCGACTGCAACCAACGGCTTGGTCAACAGTCCTACTCCTGAAGTCTGTCCTCATACAGCCAATTGTGTTTCTGCATTTCTGAGAAGCCGATAACTCAGTAGTTTACTGGCTTGCTTTGTTCAATATATCTACCTTAAGGGACCACTCAAAATCAAGTCCGACTGAGTCCCACACCCTCCCCCGCTTTCAGGCTGTGCAATCAGTAGGGTGCTAACGGCACAATCATCGTCACCCACCCCCGTGTGCCTTGCTCTCCATTGGTTGACAAAAACAGACAAGGCCACCCCCACCCCCCCCCGCCTTAAAAGCTAACACGACTAGAGGAAGAGTGAGGACTCCCACCAAAATCATGATCATCCTATGTTTCCAATGTGCTAATAAACCAATAAAACACACAGACTTTAGACACTTTAGTACAAGACATGGTTCACAAGCCACCCGCAGATTGGGTTGTTATTCCATGAGTCTGTGAGCAGACAGCATTCATTACACCCACTGAATAGGACAATGTGTTATTCAGAAAGAGAGAGAGAGAGAGAGAGAGAGAGAGACAGAGAGAGAGACAGAGAGACAGAGAGCGAGAGTGATAGTAGGCTCATTTATAGCACTTATAAGCACAGGGATCTCCGGGGTGTATGATGACACACGGGTCGTGACAAGTCCTGAAGACACATCACGCCGAACTGACGCCGAACTGACCTTTGGAAGGTCTTCGTGTTTTTTCCAATGATAGCAAACCCTCCCTCCCTCCAGCCAGCCTACCAAATATGCACTTTTACGATCCACGCGATCCAAGGCAATCCACTAGTGTATCATTGCCGACGGGGCGTCAAATAAACACTGATTTATTGTTCTTCGCAGGGAGATGCCAATATACCAATTATGTACAGCAATATATAGTTTATCTTGTCGTAGAGGGGGGGGGAAGGTTGCAATATATTTGACAGCGTGGTATAACATTACGAGTCTCGCCTTTTTAAGCTGTGCGTCGTGCGCGTTTGTGATTGCTGAAAGGCTCCTGTGCCTTTACCTGTGTATCCCCGCCCTACACACACACACACACACACACACACACCCTAGGTCCCATCCCGATGATCCAGTAACAAGCCATCTGTCATTGTCATTGAAATTAATGTGCTGCTATTTAGTGGTTAATGAGATGCTGTCGTGGGGGTTTCGTGCTTCCCAGAGACCCAGATGAGTTGATAGGAGGGTGGGCGGATGGGCGGACGCCGGATCCATACTGCATCATGATGTCATGTGTCTGCATGTTACATTGTTCACTCACCGATGTCTCCCTGACCCCCCGCCCCCACCCACACACCCCCACACACCCACCAAGCAAGCAAGCCTTCTTTCACTCTAATCAGCGGCGAGTACGTAGGATTCCTACATCCCCGCCCCATTAAGAAACGTCGCCACAACCTTCTGGTACCCGGCAGACGATTGGCTACGGCGCGAGTATCGTGACGGCCCCACATTTGCCACCATTACAGATCACAGATCACCCCCCCCCCCCCCCCCCCCCCCCCCGATTCCTGTCAGAAGGGAATCTGACACAAGTTAAAGGCCCAGCCATAAAAATAAAAAAATCTCTTTCAATCATAAGTGAAAATTAAACAGTGGCTGAGAAGGGCTGGTCCTGCTGTGAATGGAAATTGGCCTGCCACATGTAATATCTCACACAAAAGGGTTCCCCCCCCCCCCCCCCCGCCCCCCCAACATTCACATAATTTGCCTCAGCGCACTAAGAGGACCAGCAGTGGAGTTGGGGGGGGGGGGGGGGGGTGAATATATGTTTATTCTTCTGAGCCACTCTTCAATATGAAACATTTCTCACATAAACATCATGAATACATGTGCTATATTCCTCAACAACTCACTATCTGTATCACCTGCCCCGAGCTATATTATTAAATCACCCCACTTCTTTGAAATAACCAATAAAAAAGATATGCGTGTCAGTACAGATTCATAAAAAATCTCCGTCTGGAAATATAAAAGTAACGCATAGGCAAATCACGCATGAATAACATAGGAACCGGACTTCTGCCTTCTTTGAGTTAAAGAATAAAACGTATATCAATATTTGAAAGAGATTGATGGCTTAAAAAACTGAATGGATAAAGTTTTGAAACGCAATGAGCTGCAACTTCACTTTTATTCTCAATCATGCGGGCTTGGAGGCGCCGACAACAACAGGCTTCCAATCACAACCCAGGAAATGAGCTGATGACATGAGTAAGCACATTCTAGATGGGATAAATTATCTTCGTGAGCCCCTCTGGTCTTCTCATTTTCAACATATTTACTGCCAAGGGCTTTCATTGTCAGCATTCGTTATCCCACTTGTTTCACTAATAGTTCTCACCCTCATCACCCTGCCCACTCACTCTTCTTCTGTTTATCCATGCAAAAAGGTGAGCGGCTGGGTCTCACAACAAAGGCACACCTTTGATAAAGTGTGTCGGCCCGTACGCACGAGCAGACACGGTGTCAAACGAATGGGTATTATTTTTCGGGGCAAGCGAGCAAGTTGGCATGCGAATGTCAAACCTCAGCTCAGACATGAGCGGAAGGATTTGACAGAAAGCCCAGACAGCCTTGCTCCCATTCAGAAGATGGATGGCGAACACGGGGGATCTGTGGGTATACGGTGGAGTCAAGCACCATTACACTAGTTTAGCGCTCCCAGGTATGTGGTTAATGGCAGTTAACAGAGCTGTTGGCATGGGTGCCAATTGCTCAACAAGGCCGAACAATGAAAAGTAACTAAAGGAATCAACACAGTTGGTGATCAGAACCTCTACACTACATTGTAAAGAGGTCACCTGACAAACTGCTCAACGCTTTTGAGTCAACCAACCATTCGATTCCCAGCTGAACTCAATTACATTGTTACTGACTTCAGGTATTAGTCGTGATCGTTAAAGACTACATTAAATTTGTCCGTCTTTCCGTGTCATTTCAGCACTCATTCTATGTACATTTTCAACCAAACGTGCACAAAAATGTATGTTTTCTATGTTGTTATTATACTTTAGTAAGTCCAATGTAGGCATTAAGTACAGTTGTGCCTGATATAAAGGTAGCCAGGAGACATTAGTAAAAGTGTTCACCCCTGTCATCTAACTAAAATGGAAGGAGTCTCTGTATGTATGCATGTTCCTTGATTTTTCTCACGCCAAAAATTCGATCGACTTCACACTTGGCGGGTGTATGGCTGAGGACCCAAGGAAGGAAGCACAGTGTCGAGTGTGAAGTTGTTTGAATAAAGTGGTTCTCGAAAAAGCTGAAAGCAGCAACACTAGAGGGCAAGCAGTTGGCCCGTTCCAAACAGGCACTGCAGTAGTTAATTAAATGATCAAATCACATCTCTCGTGCTGAGCGATGTCCCCCTTGTTATACCATTTGACTTGGACAAATGCCACATTACCGAGGACGCAATATACCCTTTGAAATCTGTTTCATGTCACTGCTGTCCCTGAGATGCTTCAAATAAAAACAAAATACTAATTTAATGTGGAATGCGGCTTATCTGATCTTTGGGGTATTTTTACAGAACATAAACTGTAGGCAGGTTAGGCTCAGGGACATGCAAGTGACATTTTCTGCAAACATGCTCATGGGCTTACGTGTGGACAAGTGTGGACAAACATTGCTCACAGTGATTGATTATCATTTACAAATGTGCGTTATCTGAAAAAACAAAAAAATGAATAACTTCATGCAAGAGGACTGTAGTTGGGAAACTTGAGGCCAAGGGATGTGAGGACTGATGCGATGTGATAGGGACAGAGGTTTGACACGGTGGTGCCTGTTTGGTTTTAGAGGAGCGTGTGCGCGCACGCGCGTGTTTGCATCCATACGGCTTCTCTGCTGGCAGCTTGCTTGTGCCTGGACACATTTATCAAGGTGTCATAATGGGGGAAGAGTTATAAATGAGCTGCAGCACAGTCAGGATCGGTGGACCACTGGGACAGATTCTGACCCTGCTGCTAAACCTTGTCAGAAGCAGTGTGAGTCGACCGTAGTCCCAGAAATATACTTGCCGCTGTCCCGGAGACAACAATATGAACCGTCATTGATCGTAGCAAAAAGACCTTCATAACAACTAAACTAGGCTGGGCTCAGATTCTCACGCACACGCAGGAAATCACACAATTACACAGACGCCAAACCTTGAAATCCTGATAATTTCCAGGCCAGGCTGCATTGGCATGCAACATTGCCATGGAAACAGGATTCTGAAAAGACATATGGATATGCGTTATACATGCCTTATCAACATTCATCCCAATGCAAAACAATAATCTGCCAATGAAAGCAAAATGCTGTGATCCATTCAACACAGGCTATATGTTATAGAAGAGAGAGTGTGAGACAAACCATTGATCCAACACACTGCCCAACTCCTTAGAGATAATTAAAGTCTCTTTAATCTAAATACACATTTTCTTGGGCGTTTTTTGCCCAACCTAATTCGGAGCATGAATCGGTCAATTTAGCCTGAAAGTAATACACCAGTGTCATGGTGCTTGCCTCCTTGGCCACCAATTACAGCCCGAGGCATCCAGATTGGATCTGCTCTTCCATGTCACCTCAATCCAGCCCCTTCGGCCCGCGTATAAAGTAGGATGAGAACTGGGCACCAAGATGGCTACCTAATGTCTTTTTGTCTTTTTGTGATGGCGTTGCCAAGTCCGAGCCCTGTGGCGTTACTTAAGAGCGGATTTAGCACCTCTGTTGTCTCTGTTGTAGCATCATAAGAATTGTGTGTGTATTTTCTCTGGGCTATTTGGTTAACCGGAATAACAAGTAAGGAGCTGGCTTCCCCCTGCTGTCTCCCCTGGCCCGAGGGATTACTACTGCAATGTCGTCACACGGTAGGGGGGGGGGGGGGCGACAACACAGGAAGTAACACGTCATTCCAGCCATTTACAAGGACAGCAGGCCTAAATAGCCTCTATTCGATCGATTGTAGCACTGTAATTACAGGCTAGCTGCAATTAGGTCATTAATGCAGGCCAAAGGGAAGAACAGAGATAATGTTCTGATATCTATTGAGCATGTGCTCTCTCTCTAGGACACACACACACACAGTTCTGCGTTCTGTGATTTTTAACACCTCTACTAATAGTACCTCTCTGCGATGGCTCCACCTCTTCAACGGCCCGGCCGCCATTGCCTTGCAGCGGCCCTGTTCAACAGCCTCATCTCAATTAGACGACTGTGTCTCTGTGTGTGAATGTCAACATGTGCACAGCCCTGCCAGCTATTAGCACAAAAGTCTCAATTGCAGAGAAGGGGTCCTCACACAGGGACACAGGGCTGAGACTCACTCAAATGAAGCCCATTCACCGAGTGCAATAAAGCCCAGATGGAAAACGTACACACTGCTATACGTGTTCACCAGCAAAGTTGAAGGAAACCACGACTCTTCTTTCAGTTATGTTTAGCAAACAAAGGAAACGACGCTTCGGGGGGGGGGGGGGGGGGGGGTTTCCGCGTCGCAAATATTGTGTGTCACGTCAGCACTTGTGTGCAGTGGAGTCTTATGCCTCTCAAATAAATCCCCATTGGCTACCCAAACGGTAGGGAGAGGAAGATAAATCCCCATTGGCTACCCACGATGTAGGGAGAGGAAGAAACAGTTAACAATTTAATATACGCACTGGGATCACAACTCCACTTGGCCAACACACTGTAGTGCTCATTTACACACAGAGGCATACACAGAAACACACACACATACACACACACACACACACACTTTGGCCAATACCATTTCTTAATGTTTCATTGCATTATTTTCGCTTCTGGGGAAAAAAGGGGACAGTGTGTGTGTGTGTGTGTGTGTGTGTGACCATGCAAAACAGAAATGAATACACTTTTTACCATATCAGCTTGTTCCCTCAACAGTTTTGGTGTTTTTGTCACCAAGTGGGGACTGACATTCTCAGCACAAATGTATAACATGGTTATTATGGAAGCATTTTTAGGACAATAATAAAATGAAAATGCAATGTTGAAAATGAAAATGGAATAGCACTAATGCTTTTTATTTTTCATAATATGAACGCATTATTTGAGTCATAAATGAAATGAAAATGCAATCATCCAATTTGCATTTTCAAAATATGCCCCGAAAGTGGAAAATATTCAAATAAAAATAAAAATCAATTTGTATTTGCATTTTCCAAAAATGCCTCCACAATAAAGTGGACAATATTCAAATATAAAAGTCGAAAATGAAAATGCAATAGCACAAATGCTTTTTATTTTTTCATAATATGAACAGCATTATTTGAGTCATAAATAAAATGAAAATGCAATCATACAATTTGCATTTGAATTTGACAAACATGCCCACTTTAAAGTGGGCAATATTCAAATGCAAATGAAAATCAATTTGCATTTACATTTTCAAACTATGCCCTGCGTTAAAGTGGACAATATTCAAATGCAAATGAGTGGGCGGGACAAACTCCACCCATTGGATAACAGGCTGAACATGAAAATCAGTGTCACTCCATTCACCTGTGGATCTCTGCTGCTGCTCCACAACCCGGTATCACGCTTTTTCGTGCTCATAGTCACGAAAATTGAATTGTGTCCCAGATCACGCATTTGCATTTGAATATTGTCCACTTTACTGCGGGGTATTTTTGGAAAATGCAAATGGAAATTTTTTTTTCATTTGCATTTGAATGTTGTCCACTTAATAGCAGGGCATTTTGGGAAAATGCAAATGCAAATTGGATGATTGCATTTTCATTTTATTTATGACTCAACTAATGCGTTTATATTATGAAAAATTGCATTTTCATTTGATTATTGTCCTAAAAATGCTTCCATAGGTTATGGCCTCTTCCAACTTATCCAAATGACTGAAAGGATTCCCTGTATACAACCATTAATACATCAATACTCTACCCTCCCCGCCTTTTAGTCCCACTTAGTCCCATCCGAGTAGTGTGTTTAACATGGAAATGTGTCGCATCACAAAAGTCCCCCTTAGTCCCATCGTAATATGCCGTCTTTCCACTGGTAGTATCAGCTCGTCTCGCCTCGACTTTTTTGCCTTTCCATTGCCGATATCTGGTACCTGGTCCCTGCTAACTGGTGCTATCACCTCCGTATAAGTTCCAACCGAGCTGAGCTGATACTTTTGTGTGACGTAAGCTGGCAGCCGGCCACTGATTGGACAGAGAGTGACGTCCGAGCCTGACACCTGCTACCTTTTAAATACTAGCATCTGCGTTCAGCGATTACTGATCAACATGGAAGCCCAGTTTTGTGTCGCGTGGATAAGTACGTCACTGATGACGACCCGCCCACTTTGAAGAGATACTAATTCTAGATGGAAACGCAACACGTCTGAAACCAAACCAAGTAGAGCCACACTAAGGCGTGGCGAGACGAGCTGGTACTACCAGTGGAAAGACGGCAATAGTGTGTTTAACATGGAAATGTGTCGCATCACAAAAGCAAAAACCTTGATTTACTTGAACCTCTTTTTCTGTAAACGTGTGCTGTGAAAGATGATATTGAAAAAAATCGAATTACCAATCGTTAGAAGTCTGGATCATTGTTCGCTCTGCTGAGGTCAGATAATGTATTCTCTTTAATCTAAAATAGCCTTTAAAATATGTTACAATATTATGATAGAATACAATACCAAAATCCCATCTCGTATAATGACAGCATTTTTATAAGGAGCTATTGCCCACCTCTTTTCTCCAACTCTGAATGAATTTCATTATCAACCTTTATCCCTCATCACAAAAGCAATTCTGTTGGGGTTTTTTGTAGTGAATCCTCAAAACTGGAAAAATGACCATTGTTTGAAAAACACAGTTCATGTTCACGCAGGGCATGCAACAAGGACACCCAGGACATCTTGTCTCACTTACTTAAAGCCTCTGCTTTTCCGTAATTTCTCTACATGTTTCAATGTATGTCAAAACATTATGTATCTGAAAATGTTGTATAAAAAATATTTATTGTTACCAGGGCTCCGAACCGGTTCAAGGAATGAAAACGAAAACCGAAAACGAACGGAATTTTACGAGGAACGGAAACGGAAACGAAAACCAAATGGTCTTCAACTGTTCCGGAACAGAAACGTTATTCTGAAATCCCCAAAACCGGTTAATAACGGGGTTTTTTCATTCTCTATATAGCCTATAAAATTTCACAAAAGCATAGCCTATTTCATGAAAAAAAAAAAAAATCCGGTTGCCGCGTTCACTTCGCCGCCCGCTAAGCTCAGCTGTCACAAATTCCCACCACCACCCTGGTTATATACCAATAACTATTATGGTCTGTGGTTATATACCAATAACTATTATGGTCTATTGTAAGGTATCGACCACAAAAATAGACTAGGCCCAATAACACTGCCGGAACGTTAAGAACGAACGTTATTTTACGTTCCGAACCGGTCCAGGAACGATATGTTGGTGGCGGAACGCAAGAACGAAAACGTTAAATATACCGGTTCCGTTCGGAGCGGAACGATTGAAAAATAATTTCGTTTTCAAGCCCTGATTGTTACCCACTGGGATCGCTCCTGCTAGGAAATGCCAGTGGACCCAAACTTTTTTTTTTTGTTCAGTTCAGTTCAAAACTGTTTATATGTTTTTGCCAATCTTTGCCAACCAGTTTGCTGAGAGGGTATGCCACGGTGTGTGTGGACGTGTGTGGGGCCGTCTGGGCGGTGGTTAATGAAGATGGCTGCGCCCCAGAGAGGGTTAAGCTTCTTGGACACGTATAAAATAATGTCACGGTGTGTGGCGCATTTCACATACAACATTGCTTATTATACAACAGGTAGTTCTGACCAAGCAATCTGATTGGTCAACTAGACATTTGGACCGTGCTCAAATCAGCATGACAGCACACCTAGCCGTGCTGCCTCATCACTATAAATATTACTCCGCCGTTAATTAAAACTATACATATTTCCATGGCAACATTGTAACTGCCACTATAGGAGTAGAGCAAGAGCAAAACAAGCTGGCTGACTCAACAGGGACTAGAAAGCGTCTCTGTTGCTAGGTCATTACTAAGGGCCGGCCTACTTGCTGGAGTAGTAAACTAGGTTTCATTACGTAGGAGTCTACGAGTGTGTCTGATTGTTTTCCAGGTATTCGTCAGACCCCATGTATTTCCAGGGAAATGGAGATAACACTGGAAAAAAAGTTTGCCCCACAATATGAATACATTTTGATTATATATTTTATTTTGTTGGTAACCCTTGTATAATCGCAATAATACACGAGAGGGCGTGCTTTACCTTCATTATTGGCACGACAATGATGCTGTCAGGACCAGAAGTGACGTAAGCATCACTGAAGTGTAATATTCTCGTGTAATATGTGATATTGCTTCATTATGACGCTCATTCAACACGTACTAGCCAAAAAATTAATATCACAAAGCTACCGTAACCATGGGGATAACGCCTCCCTTCCCAGAACTGTCTATTGTTTTTAATGTCATAGTGTTTAAATTGGAGGTGAAACAGGAGGTTCACTTACCCTTTAAGAAGTTATGCACTCACAGTACTGTAGGACACTTTGGATAAAAGCATCCACCAAATGTGTTTATGTAAGTGTTAATGTATTAGTTGAATTACCAGGCTGTCTAAAACATGTGATATTAATGTTACAAAGGAACATTATAACTAAATGGCAATCTAGGACCCGGGGTGAGCAAACAATAAACTTTTGCTTTTAATTTATTTTTAATTTGTGTGACTCAGCGACTACTGATAGAATTAGGGTATACTTATTTGTGAGTAATGGGTAGAGTAAGTATCGAAGATATAAATAATGTTGATCATAAAGTAGTCGACTGACTTCGTTGCAACAGCTGGAACTGCAGTAAAAACCCTCTTACCTCGATCCATTCCCCGCCCAATTACCAATGATAGAGATTTGACGAGTTCAGCGTCTCCTATTCTTTTGCCTTTTATACTAAGCATTACAACCGTAATTCATTCCTTTTGCGACAAACACGTTAATGGTTAGAATGCATCATTAAGCAGTGAATTGCATAACAGCTAAATACCTCCTGAAATACACAGCTATGGAATGAGGAGAACCACCATGCATAGGTCATCCTTAAGAGACATCATTCTGACGTTTAGCACTTCGCAAACGTAAAATAAAATGTGAAAGGTCAGGTAGAAAAGCTTTTTAACTGTCATATTCCCTCGGTAAAATGTCAGGAACTTATGTTTGAAGAACATTACAAAAAAAAAAACAACTCACAATAAGTCCAATAATT
Source organism: Merluccius polli (assembly GCA_030340625.1). Classification (NCBI taxonomy): domain Eukaryota; kingdom Metazoa; phylum Chordata; class Actinopteri; order Gadiformes; family Merlucciidae; genus Merluccius; species Merluccius polli. The sequence goes on along the minus strand of JAOPHQ010003724.1, from coordinate 39,776 downwards.
AAGAAAAATTGAATTGAAGAATTGAATAGCGCTTTACTTAATAGCAGCCAACTTTAGGAACTGTTCTCGCTCGGTAGCATACAAACAAGAATTATTAACTTGGATCTCCATTCAAGATAAGACACGATTTTGCACTGGATGGGATTTAAAGGAAAATGTCAGCCGGGCTCATTTGGGTGATAGAAGCACAGTGAAGTGGCCATAAAACACAAAAAGAGTCCTCTTTATTTAGAAGCTGATAGATGAGGCGGCCATCTTTATTCACAGCCAGGCCTGTCATACAGAACAAATTCTCTCTCTCTCTCTCTCTCTCTCTCTCTCTCTCTCTCTCTCTCTCTCCCCCTCTCTCTCTCTCTCCCCCTCTCTCTCTCTCCCCCCCCCCCCCCCCCCCCCCTCTCTCTCTCTCTCTCCCCCAACTCTCTCTCTCTCTCTCTCTCCCCCCTCCCTCAACCCCCCCACCCATCAAAACACAGCATAATCACAAGACAAAATCGCTCTCGGCGGACTTTGTGGTTAATAACAATCGCGTAATCAAATTAAGCCCGCTCCTCCTACCCTATCTGCTAGCGACGGTAGCGATTAGCGACCCCTAATGAGTGGTCTCCACGGCCCCCATAGCCCGCTCTGATCTTCACGCCCCACTGAGACTGCCACCCACCCTGATTATGGTGGGGGGTGGGGGTTGGAAGATCCATGGTTGGTGAGACCTGAGAGGTCAGTCTATCTGCAGGGGGGGGGGGGGGGGCAGATCAGTGTGTGATCTGCAGTGTGTGTGGAGGGGCGGGGTGGTAGGGGTGGCTGGCTGGTGGTTGGCTTGAAGGTTAAAGTGTAGATATGAAGTGAAGTAACTAAGGTATGTGGTAGACATAGGAGATTGAGACAGAAGGAAAGAATAGAGAGAGAGCGAGAGAGAGAGAGAGAGAGAGACAGAGACAGAGACAGAGAGGGGTGGTGGTGAATACATTAATGTGAAAGGATGGTCCAGGAATGGAGTATAGTACTTGAAATTCAATAAAACATGCATTTGTACCTACCTATGGGGGGGCAAAGAAAATGCAATTTTCAAGTACAAATTTCTTTAAATTGTTTCTGATGATAAGATTTGATTTAGTGCAAAAAGCTTTCTCCACTTTATGAAAGGACAAACTTAACAGAACTTAAATATGGCTGCATGCATAATTGAACAATGGCATTTCTGTTCACCATCACCATCCTAAATTATTAAAAGGAAAATCACTGGGAAATAACTGGACAGACACATAATTGTGTGTTTGTGTGTGCGTGTGAGTGTGTGTGTGAGTGTGTGCGTGCCTGCCTGTCACTCAGAGCTGTCCACCTCTGCCAGAGATACAGTGAGGGGCTGGGGCTTGCAGGCCAGGCCTATTATACTAGAGCTCACAGGAGCCCCAGACCGGCTAGCAACGACGTCTAGCACTGGCTTAGTATAAGCCGCAAATTATCTGTTAGCACAGCGCTGTTGCGCTGTGCACCATGCAGTACCACAACCAGGGGCACATTGAAAAAGGAACATGATAGGAGTAGGAAATAACCTTAAAAATATCCTGTCAAAAAATGCATTTTATAACAATGTACTGTATGTATTAATCAAAAATGGAAAAAACGTCAGATGTGTTAAATGGAGAAAAACCCATCAATGTTCTGCAAGATTTGACAGAAATGCTGTCAACAGCTACTACAGCTGTATAACAGACAACAATCTGTCATTGTTTGGATGCATGCATCAAGGTGAGCTAGCAGTAAAATGCAGTGTGCAGGACAGCATATCCACAGCCAGAGACTCCATGATATCTTACCCATCCTGGTCCTCTCCATCCCAGGCTGGCGTGGCCACTGAGCCCTTGTTGGAGTCAAGATTATACTAGGCTTGCCGCGGCATAACCTTGACTCCAAGAGAAATAAAACCCATTGAGTTATTTTTCGCGCATCAGCGCTAGGGGTGTGGCGTTTGCGTAATCCTGATTGCGATGGATTGTCATAATAAACCACCGTGTCACCAGGAAGGCTATAACCGTCTTCCTTGTTTTTTTCACACCACAAACAAGGTAGGAAAACACGTCTGGAAATGTGACTTGCCGCAGCTCGTTGAGATCCCCTGACCTCTTTGTGTTCATATGGATCGAGCCCATTCATGTCATTTATTTTCTTGATGTCGCGCTCCTTCGCTGCCTTGTTGAGTGTCTCTCGGTAAGGGACCTTGCACTTGATCTTCACCCCGGTTCGCTTGTGTCTTTTTTTCTCTGTTGATTTGTGTTGTGCATTTTAAAAAGCCTGTTGACTTTTGCCATTTATTTTACATACGCCGATTGCACCCCTGTTTTAAAACCCTAAAATCGCCACTGGATATGCGCCATGCGCCAAGCCGTCTTCCATCATCCGTTATTATTGTAAAAAAAATATTAATGAACCCACTTTCTAAGCTTTGGTTTTTGGTTCAAAGTAAGGGGAAGATCTGGTCTTAACGATCTAACGTTAAAAATCACAGTAAGCGCTCCACAGACATCGAGCGTAATTTTCTGTAAAATGTATATTAACCGGTGGGAAATAAGTATATTAACCGGTGGGAAATAAGTATATTAACCAGGGGGAAATAAGTATATTAACCGGTGGGAAAATGTCCACACCGTGGGTATCAGGTTATACCCCTGAGGACTGGGACTGCTTGGGGTGAAGTAATGCTTCAAGGGATCCTGCAGCCAGCCGCATCAACCCTCAGTCTGCCCAGACACTGCTGACAGACCTTGGCTGACATAGCCAAATCAAGTCTATTTTCAGTTTGACAGGCCCTTTGGCTCTAGATACCATTGTAGGTATTCTACCACAGCTTTTTAACTTTCAAGGAACTGAGGTAGAATTGCTAATGCATTATTGTTCTGTTGGTGGCGCCATACGCAAGAAACAGCTTCCCCCCAGAACAGATGCACAATATGTAAATATAGGAATCCACTCAATGCACATCAAACTAATGCCGTCTTTCCTCTGGTAGTACCAGTTTGTCTCGCTACGCCTTAGTGTGGCTCTACTTGGTTTGGTTTCAGACGTGTTTGCGTTTCCATCTAGAATTAGTATCTCTTCAAAGTGGGCGGGTCGTCATCAGTGACGTACTTATCCACGCGACACATAAACTGGGCTGGCTGTGGGCTCTTTCTGGATGCGGTCTTCAGCGACAACACTCAGGAGCGTCTCCACTTCTGCCACAGTCCACGGCGTGTTCTTGCGTTGTGTTGTTCCTTCCATGTTGACCAGTAATCGCTGAACGCAGGTGATAGTATTTCAAGGTAGCGGGTGTCAGGCTCGGACGTCGCGCTCATCATGAGTCGTCAAGTGACGTCACTCTCTGCCCAATCGGTGGCCGGCTGCCAGCTTACGTCACACAAAAGTATCAGCTCAGCTCGGTTGGAACTTATACGGAGGTGATACATAAGCACCAGTTAGCAGGTACCAGGTACCAGATATCGGCAATGGAAAGGCAAAAAAGCCGCGCTAAGTCGAGGCGAGACGAGCTGATACTACCAGTGGAAAGACGGCATAATATGGCTATGGCTTGGGACACTATTCATTCAACAATTGGTCTACAATGTTTGTTTCTAAATAAACTGAGTGACAAAATTGTGATCCCCAATTACACATATTTTTGGCAGACAAGCTTACGTACAAAGCCAAAGAGATACACAAAAGTAAAAAGCTGATTCCAGAAATGGTTGGGACTTAGCTTACTGTAGATTGATTATAATTATGATGATGATTGCTATAACATTTTCAAAATGTCCACTAAGATGTTGGACTGGACATTGCTAAGAATGATGATGATGATGCTGTTGATTCCCCAGTGCTAAAACCGGTATATCAGGTGAAAAACCAGAGAATTGCTGTTCAACAATGACCATAATGCATTCGGGTTGCATGCATCACAGACGTACAAGCCTTTGTTTGCCCCCATGGATCAGTGTACAACCGAGCGGGTCACAGTTACGAATTGTTGCCCTGGACACAACTTCACTGCAGTCTCATTGATTAATGATCGATTTAGTCCTGGGGAAAAAATCAATGCCAGAAACTAGGAACACACAGGAATTCACATTCACATTGTGTGCGCGCATGCGCGTGCGCACGCATACATACACACCTGACACACACACACACACACCTGACACACACACCGGACACACACACACACACACACACACACACACACACACCTGACACACACACACACACACCTGACACACACACACTATGGTTATGGAACAACAATCATAGTGACAGTTGTGTGCATATGACATTACGTTTAGTGAAAGTGACAGGAGAGCAAGGGAGATAATTGAGAGTTAACACAGAAGTGAAAGGGCAGCCCACGTATATGCTGGGAAGTAGAGCGGGAGAAAGTGAGAGATATACTTTAGTGCGAGTCAATTACCGACGTCGGGGACGGTGACAAAACTTGAACCCAATCAACAACCTAGTCTATTTTAAATAAGCAAGAAACGGCGATGGAAAAATAGCTTCATAATCTGCAGTCATCATCATAATCACTACCAGGAACCCATTAAGGGCACGATTATTAAAAATAGGTTTCCCCAGATGGTTCCCATTTACCTCTGCAGCACACTTTAACCCTGCGTCCTCCACCGACAAATACAACAACAACAACAACAATGACAACAACATTAAACAACATGTTCTGTTGCTCTTTACCTCTAAATACAGAATTATGTGGGGCAAATATTCTTTAAAAGGCGGTGAGAAGAAAATGTTTTCTTGCAACAGCAAAAAAAAAACAACCCTGTGGTAATTAATAAATCAGTTGAACAAGCACAAGCTGCCGGCGTGATGTTCGGTACGAGTGGGGAGGAGGGGATTTTACAAAGGGGAGAAGAAAAGAGGAAGGGGATGGGAATTATGTCATAGAGCAATTTACATGTAACAATACACTCCTTTGGTGGTGGTGGGTGGGGGGGGGGGGGGGGGGGGGCGGGGGGATGATCAAAGCCAATCAATGCAACTTGCTAAACGGATCTCAGATCTGCAGTTGATTTTAAAAGTGCCGTCTGAGGCGGAAAGACTAATGAGAGGACCAGAGATAAAAAGACAGAGACAGAGACTGAGAGACAGAGACGGAGAGAGAGCAAGAGAGAGAGAGAGAGACGGAGACAGAGAGAGAGAGACGGAGACAGAGACAGAGAGGCAAACAGACCGAATCTGGGGGCCCGAACGAGGCCCCAGGCACAAAGTCCTAACCAAACATCTATGTCCTCCAACAGGTCGCCATAAAATGATCTGCTGTAAACCTGACAATCTTACATATGCTTGCTCCTCCTCCTCCTCTCCTGCAATGCAGAGGGAAAGCGAAAATAATATAATGAAGGAAATGAGACGTGCAGCGACGTGGTCACAGTGTTGAAATTTGGATGCAAGAGAAGGGGCGAAGGAACATAATTCAGCGGGAGGAAAGCGAGAACAAACACAATTAACAAGTAGGAAGGAACGTGGACAATAAAGAAAGTGAAAGAGAAGAAAGAAAGAAAGAAAGAAAGAAAGAAAGAAAGAAAGAAATTTAGAAAGAAAGAAAGAAATTTAGAAAAAGTGAAAAAGACAGCGAGAAGGGTACAAAGAAATATAGCAACACGAATGCCATTTGGAGGGAGGGAGAGAGTCGGGAGGGGGAGAAAGGTGAGAACAACAACAACAACGCCACACTTCAGCGGTCAGCGGCTGGGAAGAGGAAAGCCCGCCGAGCGACAGAAGCGCACTTTCTACCAAGAGGGGAGGGAAGTGAAGAGAGAGAACGGGTCAGGCCCACGGATCAACCAGGCTGACCCACGCAAGGTCATGTGACGTCATGTGTAGTGTTGGGAATGTTACTTTAAAAAAGTAATTAGTTATAGTTACTCACTACTTGTTCCAAATAGTAACTGAATTACTGTATCATAAAAGTAACTAGTTACCAGGGAAAGTAACTATTTGCGTTACTGTAAAAAAATCTCTGCTGCTTCTTCGGATCTGTTTGGTGTGTGTGTGTGTGGTGCGCGTGGCCTGGCTCGTGTGTAAAACAACACTGGCTCCGATTGGCTACCATGAAACATGACTCTACCTCAGCCAATCAACATCGCTTATCTCGTTGCTAACCCACCCGGTCTCCTCACTAGCCGTTTGTGTATGGAGCCAGGGGTGCGTTCGGATTACGCAGTTTATTCAATCAATTCATAGTAACTCACCGCATTTAACGTTCAGCAACGATAACGGCGTTGTAACGACGGAAACAGTAATTAGTTAGATTACCCCGTTACTGAAAACATAACGGCGTTACATAGTGCCGTTTAAAAGAACAGCGTTATGTAACGTTGTTCTTTTTTAACAGCGTTATTCCAAACACTGGTCATGTGTAGGGAAAGTCGCAGGAGAGCAAGGGATGGTAAATAATTGGGAATCGACGCAAAAGTGAAAGACCGGCCTTTACAAGCTCCACAGACACACTCACCCCTCTGGTCTCGTCGAAGCCGGGTTATCGAAGCAAAACACCGCCGGAAGGACCCCCACCGATGCATAAAGCACGATATCGTGCGCCATAAACACAAGAGGAGGAGGCCCAAACGAGGGACTAATTAGAAAAAGGGTTTTGTCTGTGAACTCGCCAAGGTGTGACAGCACAGCTAAATAAAAGAGATGCCAACGCCGCGCACCAGGTAAAAATCCACACACGGCGCCACGCATGAACCAACTGGGAGCGGCGCGGCCTCACAGCGAGGCTCATAGGCTTTCTCTGCACGCCGCGTCTCCCCCACGACGAATCGGCTGTAATAGAGATCACAATGACTGCTGCTCATACAACAGCCTTCAGATCTTCATTACTTTGGCTCGGGCGGGAGGGGGGGGTATCCTATCTACCGTTGAGGGAGTTAGGAGAGGTGTGGTGCGGCGGGGGGGGGGGGGGGGAGGGGTCGGCGGTGTTCAGCAAGCAGGAGAGAAAGCAACTTCAATTACGGTTAATGAGCTAAAATGAATCATGTTAGTAGGGCTCATTGGTGGTGATTCACTGACTGAAGCCATTAGGGCTGATCCAACGCGCCGGGCTTCTTCGTCAGGGGTCTGAACCTGCTGCTGCCGCTGTGTTGTTTGGCGTTGGCGCGGCAGCGCGGCGCAGCGTGGCGGCGCGGAGACGACGACGGCGCGCGCGCGGTGTCAAGTCACGGTGCAGCGATCCTGACTAATCTCCCGTTTGCCGCAAGTCTGCGTTGTGTTGTGTTGTGCGTTCACTCGTGGATGTAAAGAGAGCCGTGCACGTGTGTGTGCGCGTGTGTGTGTGTGTGTGTGTGTGTGTGCATGCCCGCGGTATCGATGTCGCTCGCTGGGATTCATCACCCCCCTTGGTTTCCTGTCGCCGAGGCTGGATGGACTATTAAAATATTTGCTGGCTAACTTTAGCATAAAGAAAGGAATTATGGACACGTGTTGGGAGGGGGGGGGGGGTGGGGGGGGGGGGGGAATAAACAAACATGAAGCAAAATTCAATTTTGAGAGCAAGACACCCTGTGATCAAACATCAATAGTATCAGCACAGTGTGAGTTATGCAAGGTTAATAAGCTCCAGCTGACTTAAAGCATGTAACGTCTTTCAGAGAAACACACACACACACACAAACACCCTGTGATCAAACATCAATATCAGCACAGTGTGAGTTACGTACGGCTAATAAGCACCAGCTGACATATTGCGTCTCTCAGAAACACACACACACACACACACACAGACACACACAACGAGAAAACACCAATGGAAGGAAAAGAAATAAAACGCAAATAATATCTGCATTTGCCTTCTGATGCAGTCCTTTTGAGTATGGATCCACAGAAAACCACACACACACACACAAAAAGAGAAGGTGGGAGAAAGTCTTACTCTCCCCACCCACCCCCCCCCACACACACACACACACACATACACACACACATACACACACACACACCCCTCTCTCACTCCTGGGCTCCATTATCAATCCCGGCGCAGCTCTCCCAGGGCTCTGTAATTTCCAAATAAATAATTCATTAGCGGCTCTGGCATGGGGATTAATCAGGGACCGCTGCTGCTTCTGCTGCCGCTGTTGCCTCACCCAGTGAGTGTACAGTCACTCCCAGCCCATTACCATCCAGCCCCTCCCTCCCCCAGCCTCCCTAACCAGGGACAGCGATGGAGATGGCTGGAGCTGGGAACGGTGATTGGCTGCACTCTCACTGTGGGAGGGGGGATTAGAAATGGCAGTGTGGATCGTCCATCGTGCAATGCACATTTCTTTGCTCGCTCTCTCTATTAAGACAGTATTATTCTCTCTCTCTCTCTCTCTCTCTCTCCTCTCCCTCTCCCTCTCTCTCTCTCTCTCTCTCTCTCTCTCTCTGCTGGCCACCACAGCCCCTATATTATAAGCTGGGAGTGGTAGGCCAGTGCGGCGGTGTGTTTGCTCTATAATAACCAGCTGCTCATCATCCATTAACGGGAGTCCTGTTAGGGACGGGGGAACGTGACGGTGACATCACGCCATTCAGTCAGGAGAGAAGGATGACATCCGCGTTAATGATGAATCGTATTTAGATAAGACGTGTACCACGGCGACAGTCGCAAGAGTAAACGAGGGAAGCGGTTCAACCGGCACTGTTTGTTTTTATGGGATTTGTCCCTATAAATCTGGGCGCCCCCCGGATCTGAACGGGGCATTTTTTATAGATCAAGCAACAGACTCAAAGCCTGTTGAACCCCCCCCCCCCCCCCCCCCCCCCTCTCCGGCCCGGAGAACCAAATGTACCGATCGGGAAGATTGCTCCTTTTGAACCCCGCTTGAACGTCGCCGCGCGGCGGGATTATTTTTCTTGCGACTCTGCATTTGAACCAAAGTGCAAATGAGGGGCTGTACAGCGGAGGACAATGGCTTAATTTATAGAATAGCGCAGACTATGCATTCCCGCTGACCTTTAAGATACACGTCTAGCTGCCCGCTGCTGAAAGGCCTCCGCGTAACGGAGGACAAATGTCAACGTGGTCGGCCTCTGTGGAACAGAAGTGCGGTGTTATTTCCTCTGATGAGGATGGACATGAGGTCGGCGTTAATGACCAATGGCCAACGGTGAATGATTTTTTTGTGTGAGTGAGACAGGGACCACTGGAAATGTTTAAGTGGTCCAATTATCACTCCATGGAAATGGTCTTGCTTCGCTGTCCGTCATCTGCGATGCTTAATAGTCCCGAAGTCCTTTCAGCAAAAAACAAAAAAAGGCATCAACTTCATCGTTACGATTCCCCTCACTCGTGACTCATCTTCTGCATTTTGTGTGAGCACGTGTTTGAGTGGGAACAAAAAGCCTAACTGGGAGAGCTTAAAGTGGACGTGAGTGAGCCCCCTGTTTCAGCCCGAATTCGAACACTGCAAATTCGACGTCAAGGTGCATCCAAAAAGGCACTTCAACGTCACAAAAAGCACACCGCCTGCGTTCAGAGCAGAGTGGACCGTTCACAAACCGCTTGGTTTGGCGGAGACCGGCAAAAAACATAGGATTTCACGCCGGTTTTCTCCATCCGTCTTATTTTAGTAACCGGAACAAAATGGAATAGATAACTTTGTTGACGATTCATATAAAACGATTTGGGGTTCACCGCCCCTTTAATAACAGTTTGTGTGTTTTCAGTCTAATGCCGCTCATGGAAATCCTCTATCCAAGCATGAATAATTGAACAATAGATAAGTGAAATAAAAATGAAAACGCCAGAAAACACGACTGTATAATTATTGTTTAAAATTTATGAGCCTCACTCATTTGCCTGGAAATCCATCTCTCTTATAAGTGGAACTTGACAAACAATTTGTCTGGTCTAACTCACTTTAATAGACGAGACCTAAAACAACAACAACAACGACGACAACAGTAACAAATTACCACTGTGACCAATTCATAATTTAACAATTTGTAATTTAAAGGGTCTTTAAGGTTTCTATTGCTTCCTTCTCTCCCATCTTCGTGGTGAACACAGCAGTTTGGCAGTGGTGTCAGTGTTTGAGACATCGTGACCGGCGTTACAAACACTGACGAACACTAACCTCTCCTCCTCTCCAAACATCAACTCAACACACATGAGTCACAACCTGAATATTACCTAACCTACAACACCATCATCTCTGGCTCAAAACCGGTAATTCATAGATTTCAGATAATATGATGGGTTCTGTTTTTTCTATACCACAAATGTTTGATATATTAACCTTTGCATATGCTCTTGCCTTAAAGTGAACAGAGGTTGGACATTGTATGATTTATAACTCAAGGCCTGCAGTTGGATTGCTTTTATATTACTTTGCTGCGTATGTTAGCTTTTCATGCTAGAATGTTAACTGTATTACTGTGACTGTATTAAAACAAATAGTAGCGATAAGGTACACATTCCCATACAATGTGGTATGAGCTGACATACCTTATTTGCTCTGAAGTTAAAGGCGTAGGAAAGATTTACGAGCCATCACTTGCTCTCAAGTGATGGCTCAAATGCTCTGTGAGAATATCTGTTCAGATGCTGTTGTTGATGTTGACGTTTCATTACCTAAGGTAGTTCTCAGATTTAAGGAAATGCACTTTAATCAAATGATTCATTTCTAAATGATGCAGCCTCACCGTGTACATGGCAGGAGGCGACAGGCGAAGCTTGCGTACCTTAAGCCACCGTCTGCTTAAGCTGTCTGTGATCGTGCAAGATTTAATAATAAGAGCCACTGCCAGTGAGAAGATTGAAATGCAAAAGGAAGAGTTAATTAGTTAAAGTAAATGTACCGTTACGCGAACAGAGTCTAGCCGCATACACATAAACAGTCAAAACACATGCATTGACTCGTGAACAGGGCAGATCAGCATGGAAGGGTCCAATTGATTATTCTGCTATAGGGTTCTGCGGTCGTCTATGCTTTTCTGTTTATTGTATTTTTACTGACTATGACTTTATTATAATATGATTATTAACTATATTTTTTATACAGATATGTATACATATATTTAATTACATATATACATATATTTTCCTTTTTAAGCTGCTAAGTGGAGTCGAGGTTTTGTTGTATTTTGCTATGCAATGACAATCTAATCTAATTTGACACATTGTGCTCACATTGTGCTCACACAACTACGTTTGCCATTGAAGCATCCGTAGTATTTCCTTACTGTGAACGAGTTGTGTCTCATGCGCAATCTCCGTTTTGTCTTGCGCTTAGTCTCGCATTTTGGTACCCGTCACACCTCAGAGTGGAGGGCCGGTGCAGCGATGGCCTCCATCTTAAGAGAGAAGACGGACAGCGGAGCAGGAACATCTAATTACCCTTATGAGCTTATGGCGGGCAGCACGACCATGTGAATCCTAAACACACCCAAACAACCAGGGACCTCATTGACATGCAGCTCTCCAAAACTCAGTGGTGGGGGGGGGGGGGGGGGGGGGGGAGACAGAGACAGAGAGCAGAATATGGACAGAGCAGGAAGAGAGAGGGCAAAGATGGAGGTAGAGGTAAAGGGGCTTGAAGTGTGTGTGTGTGTGTGTGTGTGTGTGTGTCATGAGTCACATTGTGTTTGACTTGACAAATCTCCAGCTCCAACTTCTCTCAGATCATTATGATAAAGACCATATGGCACAATCATTCTGACACGTCACTCAAACACGGGACAATGGCACGATGGGGACTTCCAAGTCTGTGGAAGTCCCCGTTGTAAATCGGTGTCTTTTGAGCTGGAGAAAGCGTAAAAAGAAATAATGGCTGGCGCACGCACACACACACACACACACACACACACACACACTGAGCTGGTATTGTTTCTCAGGAGAGCTTGGTACCGCCGGTCTCGGTAGAATTCTCCAGTTGCTAACTGTCAAGTCGATCAATAACGGCACGAAAGCAAGCATATGCCCTGCGCCCCTCTGAGAGTTAACAAGGGAAGTGTTGTTTAAAGAGGCTCAACCTATACAGCTTATCGGCCGCATCCATGGCAAAACCACCATTATGGGTGTGGAAATATTCTGTGTAATGCAGCACAATCAAATTTATCAAGTGAATTTTGAAAATAGGTTGGGGAGAATGTGCCCTTCTAGGTCCACAATAATCCAGTGGCGTAAAAGGTTTGAGATTGGGGAATTCAGTGGGAGGCCATTTTGAATACACATTAGTCATACAGCTTATGTCAGCGGGGCTCAATACTAAAAGTTCTGGTAAACATGATTGAACGCATGTGTGAAGGGAAACTAAAGCGCTTGTGTGCGTGCGTTTGAGTCAGCGTGAATGAGCCAGCAGGAGCGTGTGAGACAGCTTTCAAGTGTGTGTGTAATCAACATGGTTTATGATGAAGGATGAGTACAAATGGTGGATGAATAGAGACGAAAAGATGAATGGATATCTAACTATAACGGAAGGAGTATGTTTCGCAGTCCTTTGACTTTCTCGACAATCATTCATCAGGTAGACTTCACATTTGGTGGGGGAATCGCTTAAGACGCAAGGTGGTAGCGCAGTGTTGAAGTTGTTAGGATGAGTGGTTCTCGAGAAAGCTGTAAGCCGCGTTGACCGGGCACTGCGCTATAGTTTTATTAATGAGACACATGTCAATGACAAGATTGATGAAACCTGTTTTGTACCATCTCCTCATACATGCACATACGTTTCCTGAATACAGACCTACACATCCTTCTAACAGTGTGCGGTTAAAGTGTCGTTGGGTGCTGCAATGTTAAAAGGATCTCACTAGGTAAAATATGATTATTATTATTATTATTATTATTATTATTATTATTATTATTATTATTATTATTATTTTGTGATTCATTCAGTGCTTTAGTATGGAGCCCCTCTGGGGTCACATGGTAGAAAAAAACATTTCTGGAATCTGTAGTTGAGGAAGTTGATGAATGGAGGACGAGGTAATTGTATGTGTGTGACATGTGAGTGCATGTTGGTTGAGTTTACACCATTGGAAAACAGTGATTGGAGTTGTTTTATGTCATGCTGCAACTCTATTAGGCAATAGCACATGAGAAGGCTCTAAAATGATTGTAAAGCAAAAGTCACTGTACACTACAGTCAAATGCGAAAGTCATACTTAAAAGACAGGAGAGAAAAAAAATGTACAGATGTCGTTTCTGAATCAGATATGCGTTCGCCGTCAGCATGCTCCATTGGGAATGCATGCATGCGTGTGTGCATGAACGGTCCACTCCATTGCCTGCTGTGGAGAACAAACCAAATCCGAGGGCACGGTTTACAAATCCCTTTGCACGGATTTACACAGCAAGTTGTTTTTTTTCTTCTACCATGTGACCCCAGAGGGGCTCGGTATACTTCAGAGCAGAAAGAAGAATAATTTATAACATCAATATTTTATATAACATTCATATTTTTTTTCCCCACATTGCTTTTCGGGAACTGGGTCTTAAAGACATGTTCACAGTGATCAAAAAAGGAGCCCTTCATGCAAATCGCCTCATGCTAATAGGCTACTAGCCAATATGCCAGGCAGTGGCAGCACCATTACAATGTCTATGGTGGTCGGGGTGGAAAAAAGACCACCTCTTTTATCTTCGCTAATTGATGGCCCCATAGATAGGAGAAGAAGTGTTCTCCACTGGCAGTTTGAAAAGCCCTGCAGCTCTTGAACTTGGACTACCTATGGGGCTCACCCACACATTAACTGACATGATTCACATCTCCCTGTGGTGGTTACATTAGCATGCGAGGGCCTGCGTGCATGCGCGTGTGCACGTGTGTGTGTGTGTGTGTGTGCGCGTGAATTATTATGGAGTGTGATTTAAATAGCTGGGATATTGTCCCCTATTTTGTATATTGTGTCGCATGTGCCACCGCTGATATTGATTCAGGCCAGTTTTTCAAGTATTACCATCCATCAATGTGCCACTGAAAAGGTTATGGCTAGGAAATGTTAACTTTTAACTTAACCTTTGCGGTCACCCGTTTTATATTGCAAATGAACATGGGAATAAAAACCTGAAATATTTTTCATTAACAAACAAGGTTTTCATTGGTGTGCTTTTATTTGTTTAAGTTTTATGAATTGTGTGCTGCCTGTATGAAACAGTGTGTCTGTGTGTGTGTGTGTACATCCGTGTGTCTGAGCAAATGTTTACTGTGTGTGTGTGTGTGCGTGCGTGCGTGTATGTTTTGTGTGTGGGTCTGTGTGTGTGTACCTGCGTGGGTGCAATTACTTGAGAGGCGGGGCGTTCATTTAGTGGAGGTTTTTTTTTATGCGTGCGTGCGTGTGTAAAACCCTGGTCTTCAAAAAGGTCAGTGTGTGTCTGCGAGACAAGAGCTAACAAGGGGCCAATTCCTCTGCAACGCCAGCCGCACTCTGATTTATGCACACACAGTTACCGCAAAATCAACCGATAAAACTGCCCCCCCCCAAATAGTACAGTACGTGCCCGAGCGAACGACAACCGGACGACTCAACTTCTAAAGCAAATTATTCTCCTTTTCTTTTTTTTTTCCCCCTCGTCGAGACCGGGAGGGTTGGGCGCGACGGCCCGTTCCTCTCACCCGAGGAGGGAAGCGGTCAAGCCCTTCCCGACTTCCGCAGTTAATGACAGGGCCGTGTAAGGGGAAAAAAACGGACGCCGCCGCCGCCGCGTCCTCCGGAGACGGAGCGGCGCTCATGTGGACAACCCCTCCATTACAGGTGTGAGACGGGAACTAAATAGAGAAAAATGACATCCAGTCAGGCGGCTAGGACCCCTCCCTCCCACCCCCCCACCCCCCTTTCTCGTCCCCAAGCAGTTGTTTGGCAGTTTGATCTACAGCACGGGTCACCTTGTCATGCCACATGCAATATGCCCAAGTGCAACAGTATGCACTCACCCCACACACAAACACCCACACACACGCACACACACACACACACACACACACACACACCCACGGCCAATTGCAAATCACCAAATGGCAGGTGGAGGATGGTAGGGGGGGGGGGGGGGTGGGGGGAGGATGGCGGTGCCTCCTCTAAACTATGTGTGGCGTTTTGATAGCACTTCACCTTCACTTCCACAATATGATGTCTAAATATCCAAAAAAGGATACTTTGGGGCACGCCAGATGCTGTTCTGACGCACTCTCAAGTTACTCGCCGGCGCATTATTGCAATTATCGCGGTGTGCGGACATTTTGCTAATCAGAAAACCACGCAATTGTTTCCCTGGCACGCAGCCTAAAGAGGAAGTGTCGGAGTGAGGAGTGGATTTTGAAACACACACAGCTGGGAAGCGGCCCACTGAACATAAGCAATGTGACTAGGATCCCCCCCCCCCCCACACACACACACACACACACACACACACACAACGTTATTAGAGCTGGTACATTTATCTGCAGATAGATGTAGTCGTTCACGCTTAAGTCTTAAGTGTTGTCTAGGTCGTTACAGTGCAGCAGGGAATACCATTTCCATAGGGCTTGTGGTGCGACATCCATCAAACGGGCAACAAATACGACGCCATGCCCTTCAAACGTACCCAACTTGAATGAGTTATTAGCGCCATCGCTTTATTTTGTATTCTCTTTTCCACCACATTGGACAGTGTGCCATGTTTAACGGCCCATAGGCTCTGATTGCGACACTGACAAAACAAAAAGAATAGCCGTTGTCACTTTCACTATTTCCGAAACATTTCAAAATGTCACGAAACAATACAGCGAAGCCGTCGTCCTTTCTTTAGCGGTGTATTTCTGACGAGGGTTACAGGAGTCTGGGCCTTTTACTAACCGTTTACTAACCGGTGGAAAAAATCTGGAATGACCGCTTAGCCTCTGCGCTGTTTCGGCTTTAGTTAAAGACCTTTAACTCACAGCGGTAGGTCCAGGGAAAATTAACACATTTTTCTACATTGATTTCTACTATCGTTAAACGGGTGTTTTGTGTTGCCTTTTTTGAACGCAGGCATTGGACAAAATAATACATCAATAAAATAAATGGGTAACACTTTACATTAAGTAGACACTCATCAGCATTAATTGATACTTAACTAATGCTGAGTTCATCCTGAGTTAATGTAGGACTCGTGTAAGACTCATGGAGGACTCAGCCATGGATGAATGGTTACTCCATCAGTAACTAATCAGAAGTCAGTCTTAATTACAGACTGAGTCTTTAATGATAAATGCTTACCTAAGTCATATATTACAGATTAACTAGGACATGTTTCTTAAAATGAATTAATACTATTAATTAATTACATACATGGCCACATGTCTGTCTCCTGGATTGCAAAGAATCCTAGCCCTATAGAATGTTCCTATCCCAAAAACAGGAGTTAAGTTACGTTAATAAACAGATACCCCTTCAAATAGTACTGTGGAATGGAGGTTGTGACATATGGGACATTAAATTCACGTTGTTTTAGTAATTAATTAATTAATTAATAGTATTAATTCATTTTAAGAAACATGTCTGAGTTCATCTGTAATATATGACTTAGGTAAGCATTTATCATTAAAGACTGTCTGTAATTAAGACTGACTTCTGATTAGTTACTGATGGAGTAACCATTCATCCATGGCTGAGTCCTCCATGAGTCCTACATGAGTCCTACATTAACTCAGGATGAACTCAGCATTAGTTAAGTATCAATTAATGCTGATGAGTGTCTACTTAATGTAAAGCGTTACCAATAAAGGTATAAATAAATAAGGCATCTGACATTTACCTTTCAAACAAAGCTTTTCGACTCGGCTCACACCGGCGCTCTAATTAACCCTGCGGTCTCAGCGCAGCCCGCGATGAGGCCGTGGGAAGGCATTCTGGAGCCTGCCCTTCACTTACTGTACAATATCACAGTCTAATCATGACGATGTGGTGCTGGGGGGACCTGAAATGAGGGGGGGACCTTTGGGGGGGGACCTTTAATGAGATGTCAGCCGGGGGAAGCAGATGGAGACAATTGGTTTGCAGGAACTCCCACACTACCTGCGTGTGCACCGTGGGCCCCGCCGAGCAGAAAATCCGCCAAGTCTATAACGGTCAGACCCAATCATCGCTGTTCACCGCGTGTGTGTGTATGTGTGTGCGTGTGTGTGTGCGCGTGTGCCTGCGTGCGTGTGTGCGCGCGTGCGTGTACGTCAACAGGTTACACGCGTTTCGCGCCGTTATCTCCGTGTGCAAATGTGCTTGGCAAAATGGCACGCGGCTATAGGAATATTCATCTCATCCGATGTTATACCACAATGCAATATGTTGATTAACTACGCTCTGTGTTTACGCACAACTCTCCTAGATGCCCCCCTAGACAACACACCCCTTGGTCCCCGAAGGCCCACAGGCTGTAAAGTCCAATTTTATTCATTACTATGAAACCACTGCACCGAGATGAAAAGCCAGCCGAGGAACACCGAGAGGCTATTTCCTCTGTAGAGATGCGATAAGTATTTAACAATAAAACTAATATCGGTCCTAATTAAAAACAGGAAAACACGTCTTGCGAGTCATATTTCATGATTGGGATGGAAATCTAAGCCCTTGTAACCCAGGCATCCATCCCCATTTAATGGGGATTTTTATGGTTATTCATACTCGCTCTATGGAGGGGGCTTTGGGTTATGTCGCTTTGTGTACATTCGGCATAGCAATTCTGGGCCGACACGCGAGTTACAATACGATAAATGATCACAATGGCGTCTAGCAACGGCCGATTGGTGTCGATCCAGCTCGTGTACGCCGAGCCATCTGTGTGTAAATGTGCATCGTTCCCGAACTCCGCGATCGGTGCAGAAATGACCAGTCTTCGGCGCCCACCTCGCATCTCCCTGTGCTCTAAAATCGATGCCAGCCGTTTGACAAAACACCCACCAGGGGGTGGTCCTTCCCAGTAGCCGGAGCAATGCTTATCTCCGTTCCTCAGCGGTGCGAAGCCACTAAAAGACGGACTGTACAGTAATTGCCCGCGCCGAACTCATCAGCTATCTGCTGATTTCTCACACACACACACACACACACACACACACAAACTCATTAGGCTAATTAAGCAGAGGCGAGGATGCTGTGGAGTCAACTAGGACTGATTAATACCACCGGAGAACATCACACCCAACCCGCAACGGACCGGTTTCTACACATATGTACAGTCTCACTCTGTCATGTTGAGGTTTGTTGTTTTCCACCCTTTTCTTTTATCTCCATAGCATTAGCACTGATGTGACCTATTGATCCCTCTCTTGCCACCTTTTTTACATCTTACAATGTGGCACACACACACACACAAAGCCTTGCAATCATGGCCTCCCAGGACCGCGCCAAACACGGAGGCCAGAGTTGAGCCTCCTCTCCGGGTGAGAGACGTGCTCCGGCTCTTTGTATGCATGAATACTTCATTAACCTGGAGACCCGCGGGCGTCGCCGGAGGTCGCAAGTCAGCAGGTGTTCCCCGTCTGCGGTCGGGACGGTGATCCCAATACACAGCCCAGCCGCCTGCTACAGCCTTCATATTGGAAGCAGTTGTCCAAGGCCCAGATACAACCCAGAGCAGATGCACACGCACAGGGGCCCCCAAGCTGTGGTAGGTGTAGCCGCCGCATCTCCAGGAGGAGAGGGAGGAGGAGGAGGAGGAGACGCCTGCACGTCCCTGAAGGCAATCTCAGCTGCCACCATTCATTCACACCCCCCCCCCCCCCCCACCGCCCACATCTGGGGAAGAAAAGATGACACGAGACACACGGAAACCACAAAAGGTAGCGACGTAAGGCGGGGTCAAGGAAGGGGGAAAAAAAAGAAGAACGAAACAACGAAAGAAAGAATGCGGGAACCTTGACACCGAAAATGGCTCTGCCTTAGAAACATGAATATAGCAATCACAAATGCAATTCCCCCGTCTTTAAAAAAAGAAAAAGAAAAAAAAAGAAGACCCACGTAAGAAGAAGAAGAATAATCAGAGAAAAAAAAAAAGAAAAAAATCGACACAATGGGAACAACAACGACACATTGTGAGCGGTACGGTGCAGAAGGTCAAGTGCTCTGCCACGTGTGAACATGGGAGTGACAGCCGGCGCAGGTGTGGACCGCCGGGGGTGGGGGGGGGGGGGTCAGCTACAACAGTAAGCCCACCAGCGACGGCTGGTGTTTTTTCAGCAACGCTCCACTTAAAGACGTGGGGGAAGTCTTGAAATCTATGGCACTTTCTTTACACCCACCTGTGTGTCATCTCTATTTTTTTTTTATTTTTTTTTTGGGTCTTTGAAAGCGAAAAAACCCAGACTGACTCAGCCGCTTGCCCCTCCTCTGTACTCACTGCAATGTGTACTCAGATAAGGATGTTTGGCTGGGCTTGTACATTTTTTATGAGACGCCTTCCCTCCTATACACTTTGTCTCAGGCCCCCTCTTTTACAAATGGTTTGCTATCGCTCTGAAAACTGCCAGTCAGCAGCTGTGAAATTTCTATCAAAATTTGGCACGGGAAGCTCTGGCCTGTGGGGACCTTTTTAAATAAGCTACGCGATAATGTGATTTATCACCGTAGATTGTTTATGCTTTATCACACACAATGCAAGGTCATATATGATCTGCTATGGATTAAACAGGTTAAACACACATAGTGTGGCATATTTACATCTTCATTGTGCAGTGTCATTATTTTGAAATTCCTATTGTATGCATAATTGCACACTATGTGTCAAAACCAAGAACCGAGCACCGGTCCTTACATATACAATATTGGCCCCAATATGTCATCGCATTCAACACCTACCTGGCGATGGGGCAGCCAACGCCACCCACTGCTTTCTACCTTGCATTTTGTCTCTATGGTTTGTTGCCTGTCACCTGTAGCCTACACATAAAGTGTTTACGCTTGATGTTTTCCTCTCAGAGAGCAGAGCTACATGAAGCGTAATTTGCTATGGCAAAAATAATGTTTGCTAAAAACGCTTTGCATTTAAAAGAGAGATTGTCTTGTCGGTAAGCTGCGCGTTAAGATAACATGATGCATATTGTGAATTAAGGCCAGCATATCATCATCTTCGCGCCTAAGGACACGGTGTTCCCTCACTCATCAAAATGAAAATATCAGACGCTCGTTCTCTCATCTCATAAAGTGGTCACGTCGTCAACGCTTCCTGATTGTTCCCATCCGTCTTCCCTGAGTCGCCACAGCCAGAACATTGTGCCATCAATGTCTCGTCAGGTCAGCGTGATCTGGAGAAAATTAGCCGGGCATGTTGCGTGGCAGCTGCACCACGCACACACACACAGACACACACACAGACACAGACACACACACACACACAGACACACACACACACACACACACAGAGCCAACTTGTGTTTTTGGACAGCACTCAAGCGAAACCCAAAAGAAACATGCCAGAATTAGCCATTGTAATGTCAGCTTGTGTGCATATTCTTTTAGCAAACCATCCATTTCACCAACAGTATTCTTGTCAAACATGTGCACACAGCCAGCATTCGTTCCCTCCCCTTCCATGCTAAGCCATTGGCTTCAGTGCAAGTTATCATTCATCACTATTAAGAACGTTGCATGTCATTATGTTGTGTATTAGCCTAAGAATAATCTGTGTCAGCAATAAGCCAATGTTTAGTAGGCTTAATCTGATGCTTAATCAAATGGATCACTTGAAGCTCGTCTCGTCACGCGCCCGCTCGCGTGTGCATGCGTGCGTGCATGTGTCCATGTGTGTGTGTCCGTGTGTCCGTGTGTGTGTGTGTGTGTGTGTAACACAGGGTAAAGGTGGTGCCGTGACAACCATCTCCACAGTCCACCCCAGATCAACCACACACTCACCAGACAGACAGTGTATTTCATGAACACTTTGCAGGTTCAACAGAGCTCATCATATCCTGGTTACGCCATTCAACCTCATGAAGTCATTTACTCTCGTCAGAATGGAATGAGTTCACATCGCACTCACTAAAATCCCCCCTCACCACAAGGGTTGGGGGGGGGGGGGGGGGGGGAGAGAGAGAGAGAGAGAGAGCCAGAGAAAGACAGAGACAGAGAGAGACTGCCATGTGAATACTGATGTATTCATTCATTCCCGGGGGCCCCGGGAACGCACACCCATAATCCCAAGGCCCCCCCGGTGCAAGGACGTCCATAATCACCCTCACATCTCTTATCGGGCCTGAGCTGGGGAGAACATGATTAAAAAGAGGTGGCCGAGACATAGTGCCGCGGCACCGGGGATGTGACTGGCCCCTGCCGTCACCTGTCAATCACGCTAAGAGGTGCAGATATGGCCCCAAGTCAGGGACCCCAACAGCCAATTAGAATGATTGGAAAGTCACAGGCGCTGAAGGGGTCTCCGCAGGAAAGGGGAGGGTGGGGGGGGGGGGGAGTGCAGGTCTTATGGCGGGGGGTAACTTGGATGGAGGAACTGTGTCGGTAGTGCGACAAAGCGCGTCTGTGTGAGATGTAAGCGACACAAAGACGGGGGGGACGGTTTATTGATCCACAGGCGGTGTTGTATTGAAAAGGCTGAATTGCGCTTGAGTTATGGCATATCGTGGTGATTATGGGGGGGGGGGGGGGAGCAGTTACAGGTAAAGATGGGGCGGCAGGCAGGCCAAGGAAGGCCAGGAAGACGCAGTGCTGCAGTCTTGCACTGCTGCTTCCTGGGGTTTTTTCCCTTTCTTTTCGTGGGAAAAGTGGGTTAGGGGACATGGGAGGGATCGCCTGTGGCAATCTAAAAGCCTTCTCCTCAGGGGGTGCTGGGCCGAGGACTGAACTGGCCCTGGGTGTGTGTGTATGTGTGTGCATGTGTGTGTGGTGGTGGTGATAGCGGGGGGGGGGGGGGGGGGGCAGAGACAGAAAGAGACAGAGACGGAGAGAGCTTTGCAGAGAAACAAAAGTCGTACCGAGAAAGTGAAAATTGAACAAGCGGAGGGACGGACAAAGAGAAGAAAGAAAGAAAGATAAATACGGGTGAAAGAAATAGAAAGAGACAAGTCGTCCTAGACCACCCTTGTGGGCTGCAGCACACCTGGGGAACCCCAAGTGCTTTTTCCTTTTGTCACCGCAAGACGAATCATAGCAGTTGTTAAAACCTACATGAGAAATGAGCGCAATTTGTCCGCTATGGATTACACACTGGGGGGTTGGGGAGCGTTTAGTGGGCACTATAACGCTTATATAAGATAAGATGCGATAAGATATTACTTTATTTCATCCCGAGGGACATTATCGTGCAGCAGTTGTAGTACAAAGTAGGAAAGGTAGCAAATCTAACTATACAAAAAAAGTTATTTAAGGATAAAACAAGTTAAATAGTAAACAAGTATCAGTAATGTGCAAAAGCCATATGAAATGTAAATGTGAATGGTAAGGTACAATGTCCAGATATACAATGTCACAAACATTAAGGTTAACGGTAAGGATCACAGAGATGCATGAGAGTGGCAAATAGTCACTATGTACAGAATCAATCCGAAGTACAGGTAATGTATAAGGTTAGATTCAAATGTTCAATGCTTATTGTCCATGATATTTAATTTGACATGTCCCTGTTATTGCACATTAGACTCATGGTGTCCCACAAGTCAGAGAGTTGTCAATGTCAGTAACAGTAATCCACTGAGAGATAGTGATCCAGAGAGAAAGGGGAAGATGTAGGAAAATGTAGCAAACAGAGCAGAACGATGATTAAAATGGAGGATGGAGTCACCTCAGCATCCCGGTGCCTCTGCTGTCCCTCTCTCTGCCCGAGGTAGACGAGGTTGTGCAGTTTGACCGCCACGAGGAGAAGGGATTTCCTGTGGTGTTCTGTGGTGCATCGGTCTGCCGCCGGGCTCCTGTGCGTGACCAATCGTGGAGAGGGTGAGAGTCATTGCCCATGACGCGCCGCGGTTTGCACAGCATCCTCCTCTCCGATTACCTGTGAGGCTGCTGGGTTCGCGGGAGCACGATTGCGTGAGAATCCATCTCGTCAGGCTTTAAGTTATGCGATTGTGTCCTAGCCACAGTGGTTCAGACCAATCACAGCGTCCTATGAGGAACTACTGGCAGCTGCGCCGGGCATGGTTTAGGTGATGAAGCGAAAGGTGATTTGTTTGCTCGAAAACAACAATGGCGGCCCCTAAAGAGGTGAGCGTAGATGCTGCTATCGAATCAGTTATATCTGAACTGGACTATATCTTCATTGAAAGAAGAGCCAAGAATGGCACTCAAGGCTTTTCTCGATGGAAAAGATGTTTTTGCTTTCCTACTTCTTGATATGGTTCGTTGATCTGATTGGTTCAAGTTCGCCCACGATAGACGGTGATAGACAGATGGTTCATCCAATCACCTGCCAAGTATGTTTTGAAAGTGCCTGCCCTGTTCCCAACAGTTTCAAAGGACAACTTCCCAGATGGTTCAGTGTAACAAACCATCTGGCGCGTCAGGTTACCTCTCTGACACCACCACCAGAGGATCAAGCTCCGCCCCCAGAACAGAGCCAGCCTTCCTGGTGAGCTTAGTGATTCTGCTAGTGTCGATTGACCTAAGCCTGGCTACCACGTACTGGTGGAACAACCCTTAGTATGGTACTGGCTACCACTGACTGGTAGAACAACTCTCAGCATGGTACCGACAGACTGACAGGAGCCTCCGCAGGAAGCAGAGTCCGCTCTGGACTCTTGTACACAGCCTCTGTTTTCTTCTCTCTGTTTATTGTCCAGGAGTACTCCCAGGTCCTTGTAGTCCTGCACGGTGTACTCCACATCCACCCCCTGGATGGAGACAGGTGGAGGGGGTGTTTTTTTCTCCTGCTGAAGTCCACCACCAACTCCTTCGTCTTGCCAGTGTTAAGCTGCACGTGGGTTCGGTCCACACCACTCAACAAAGGAGTCCACAACGCATCTGTACTCGGCCTCCTTCCCCTCGCCGATGCAGCCCACAATTGCAGAGTCATCTGAGAACTTTTGCAGGTGGCAGGACTTGGTGACTTGATAAGTGAGGTCTGAGGTGTAGAGGGTGAACAGAGAAGGTGACAGGATCCCCTGTGGAGCCCCCCCCGTGTTGCTTACCACAACGTCAGACACACAACCCTGCAGTTTAATAGGACACCAGGGTAGCGTCTAACTGCATCGCTGTCAGCAGGGCAAGCCGGATGGTGTTGAACGCACTGGAGAAATCAACAGAACATTCAGACTCTCACAGTGCTACCCGGCCGTTCCAGGTGAGCATAGGCACGGTGAAGCGGGAAGATAATGGTGTCATCCACTCCCACCTTTGGCCGGTAGGCAAACTGAAGAGGGTCCAGTGATGGTTTAACCAGGGGCCGAACGTGTACCAGACCCAGTCTCTCAAGGGACTTCATCAAGTGGGGAAGTCAGCGCCACTGGTCTGTAGCCGTTGGACCAACAGTGCCTACACTGTCTAATCTGTTGAAATTCAACTTGTTGGCCCAGTCCAGGTCTCCCCCCCCGTTACCTGGCTTCTTCTTATAGCCAGTGAGTCCTCATGCCACTCCACACATCCTTTAAATTGTTCTGCTGGAGTTCATCTTCCAGCTTCCTCCTGTAGTTGCCCTTAGCCTGCTGGATCCTCTCCTTGAGTCGTCTCTGAATCCATGTCACCGTCTCCGTCCCCGTCTCCGTTCCCGAAGGCCCTCTTCTTCTCATTCAAGAGCAGCTTGACATCTCTGGTGACCCAGGGTTTGTTATTGGGGAAACAGAGTACATTCTCTGTTGGAACAATATTGTTTGTCCACGCAGAAGTTTATGTACCCCGTTATACAATCCTTCAGCTTGTAAAGATCCTCGCAGTGTGAATTGCAGCGCACACTGTGTTGTATCAAAGTAGCCTGGCGGCAGAGCCTCATTGGGCTCCAGCTGCATGCAGGAACGGGCCCATCGAGACCCGGAGCCCAGTGGTCGTTGCCGCTACTCCATCCCCCACATGGGACTTGAAACTCAACAGCAGAACATCTGGGGAGGACGAACAGAAAAGAAAAGGACAAAAAGGAAAAAAAGGGGGACGAGGGCTGTGCTGAAGAAACACAAAAATGAATAAATAACAATTTAAAAAACTGCAAAATAAAAAAACAGCTATAATAAAGACAGCTCCTGAAAGAAAAAAGCAGTTTTTGTCCATGGCGCGACATAAAATGCCCATTTGCAGATGATTCAAAAGGACATACAAAAAAATGCAGAGTCACGAATGAAAGTGAAGCACAAACAAGGCTTCCAGCTGGTGTGCAGGTAGTAGCGGCCGGGTGGGGGGGGGGGGGGGGGGAAGGTTCAGGTGCAATACAAGGCGGAGGTTTTAATAGCGTTATTTTTCCCAATCACTTTCTATTGGGAGAAGCAGTTAAACAGAAATAGATTAATTATGAGATGGCCTGCAGAGGCGTGACGAGGGTGTGAGAAGACTGGCTTTAACTGAATCAATATTTATGAACTAGAGTATTTCCCCACTCGCCAAATCCAATATATAAGCGTTTCTAGCCCTCATTATATTATCAACTGATGCTTTTACGTTGACCATCAGAAATCCTTACTTGCACAGCCCAAAGAAAGAAAATGACACAAAAATACAAGTGACACGAAGACGATAAGTTGATATGCCGTTCCAGTTAGCCTGCGTGCGTACGTATCATAGCACGAACCGGGAAAGAGAGAAAGGACCGATGGGTTCCTTTAACACTGTAGTAATTTCACACTGAGTGGCCACCCTAATGTATTGGTTTGCATGGCAACCAGTGGACGTACCTGTTGAAGGCTCTATAGACAGTAGTATCCTTTAAGCACTTCATTATGCCTCTCTTATTTAAAGAAAAAACATAAAAATATACAAACTAGAAAGAAACATTTCTGTTGTATTTCAGCTAATGCAGTCCTGGGTACAGCTAATGTAGTCACGGTCATCCTAATAATAGGATGGATGGGTTGTGCGGTTGTGCAGCTATATGTGAGAGTCTACCACCAGAGATAAGCATCCTCCTGCTTATCTTCTGCTACATGGGACCGGGAGAAACACATCTCTGCTTTTGGTTCATTTTATTAGGCAATCCGAAAAACCAACAGCATAAAATCTCACTGGCCTTGCTTGTCCTTTGTGAAATAAGAGGGCAATAATGGACGATTATCGCCTTAAAAAAAAACTTGACCGAGACCTATCCAGGTCAGCAGTCTTTAGCTTATTAGCTCACATCTTTAGGATGGTATCGATTTTCAGCCGTAAAAATCTAAACTCTGTAGCAGCATAATGAGGCTGCGGGAGGCAGACCATCTATCTGCGTCAACATGCAACCGAGAAATTAAACATCACACACACACACACGCGCACACGCGCACACACACACACACACACACACACAATATCCGTGGCTACCCTTTTCTTGAAATGTAATCCTAATGAGTAGACTGGGGGGGGGGGGGGGGGGGGGGGGGGGGGGGGGATGGAAACGTATACCTGAGTAACTAAGGACTGAATGGTCAGTAATTGCAAGATTGCCAAAGGCTTCACTGAATGGAACCAATCAACTGCTGACATTTATCTGCATACATCATATCATGCGTCTGAATGCAACATTCCCCCATCTTAATGGAAAGGTAGAGTGGACGACACAAGTAGCAATCTCGCAGAAAGCAATTGCCTTTCTGTATCTGCGAGTTTGCATGTTTCGCCTTAAACCAAAAGTGCACGCAAGTCCAACGCCAAAGCAAACCCAATTAGAGATGACCAATTTTAAAAGTTGCCATTAGGAACCAATGCTTTATCTGGGTTATAAAATGACTCACTACTATAAAAAACACTGTTGCGTTATGTAGTAAGGGGAGCTTGTGGAAATGGCAGGGGTTTTTTTACTCCAGGAAATTATATGGCCTTTTTTTTCTCAACTTTCCCAAACCTGCTGCTCATCGAGACTCATAGCATTGGGTTGAGATTAGGCCGACATTTCATTTGGTTTACAACCATGGGATTAGTTCTGGGTCTGGTTTCCAGCTCTGTCAATTTTAATTGCTTTCCCTTTTAGCTACCCTGCTGAAACCGTAAAAGTAACCACAAAATGAACATGAAGTAAACTATCAGATGAGACGGACGGGGGGGACATCACCAGCATGCTGCAGCCAAGAGAGTCAGCGTAGGTATGGTGGCGGGGGGGGGGGGGGGGGGGGGGGGGTCAGCTACATGTCCAATTACTTTTCCACTCAGAGATTTTTACTCGTAGTTGCATTTGGAAATGGCATGGACGTGAAGAGAAACACAGAGGACGTGAGCTGCTACCATTGTTGTCCTGCTACTCATTTGGCGGACGCTTTTATCAGTTTAGGAGTCTTGTGGTGAATACAGTGAGATACAAGGAATACAATGAGCTGGCGTCTCGCTCGTTGACGGTAGGCTGCGGACAATGGGGGGAACTGAATCCACAATCCTGCTACTTGTATTACACATCTGTATACTAGAACACAAAGTATACCGAGACACAGTTTATACAAGGTAAGCAGGGAATGTATTGGAGGAGCCGCGTGACACCGTGAATGCCTACTCGTGTGGGCCAGGGTAGGAGTGACTAAACGCGTAATACGACGTATTTCTTTTGACATCAGGTAGGCAGATCCCCTGCAAGTGCTTTATCTGTGGCAGCCCGCTCTGCCTCTCCTCTCCTGTTCATTTATCACCGTCATGTAAGCGCTTGACGAAGTGCTACAGTGAATATGAATCACTGGAAGATGATGCATCTCTGCCAAAGCCCAACATTGAGCGCATAGAGGCACACAGAAAATAACTTGGGAGAGGAGCCAAAGCGCGCACACACACACACCCACTGTTTTCGATTTGGAAATTTCTTTCTTGCAGAACATTTCACTATTTCAAGACAAATATATTGATTACCGGCCACACAAGGCTTTCTGCCACAAAAGGGAAAAATGCGGTAACCTTCATCTACCAATCATTTAGCAAGAACAGAAAAATAAATCCAAATAAATAAAATAAATGAATAATAAAATAACGTGTTACTTCACTACTATTTATTCAACTCAGCAATCAAACGTTGGGGTTTGAACCCGGACCCTCCCGACACTCCGACCCACTCTGCCCGCTTTTGCCGCGTATCTCAACCGTGAGGCCAAGGCCGGATTAACCATATGGGCAACTGGGCAATTGACCCAGGGGCCCACAACATCTTGGGGCCCCGAGCCGGCCTGCCCCCCCCCCGTCGGTCGTAGGTCCGGGGTGTGTCACGATCACGCGCCCCCCTCCCCCCCGTCGGGCCTCTGGACTGACAGTGCCCAGGGGCCCCTGGGGTTACCGATCCGGCCCTGCGTGAGGCGGGCCTTGTGTATCGACCAGGGGCGGACTGGGAACAAAATCGGCCCTGTCAATTTTGTCCTGGACCGGCCTTGGAGTTGCGCGATTGTTGACCGGGGGGGGGGGGGGGTGCTGCGCGACTGTTGACGCGGGGGGGGGGGGGGGGGGGGGCCTGCGCGATTGTTGACGGGGTTTTTCAAAAATACAAATAAAAAATCGGAAAAAAGAAAAAAAAAATTCCGAGGCCACCGGCCCACATGTGGACCGGCCCACCGGGCATTTGCCCGGTTGTACAGATTACCAGTCCGAGCCTGGTATCGACGATGTTACACAAACACACGCCGGTCAGGCGGTGAGACGGCGTGCGTGGCGGGCCGCGTCCCCGGTGCCCGCGTATACGGTACGTCTTCTGAGAGAGCGGCTGCTGGTTAACCTTCACAGCGTCGGGGAGTTGAGACTCCCACACACAATCCATCAATTGATCAGCCACTCAATGAGGTCATGCATCTTGGTTTTCCCTTCGCCGGGGGGGACTGCAGATGTGCCGGCGCAAAAAATAATATCATGTTTGCTCACCATACTGCTGATTGAAATTGAAAAACACACGGCGCTGCCTTTGCTGTATTGTCTGCACTTTCACAGTAAGCAAGAATATTTGAAAAAGTACCGCAGAACGCGTTATGTTTCGATATAATAGAAACATGTCATGTCTGGCTGGCCCCGCGAACGGACAGCATTCATTTTAGGGTTTTAATACAATTTGGAATCGGCTTGCGCAGCAAATCGCCCAAACAACGCATCCGTTTCCCCCGAATCACAGTCATAACCGATTGGACGCGGTGTGCTTGCATATAACGACGGGACTGTATTCCCCGTCCTCCAGGAACACAGCATTGTTGGAAACACGCAACGAACACAGTGTTAGCACCCAGCAGCTAATACCGCCGCCGTACAGAGAGAGAGGGAGGCGCACCGTCGTGACCCACCGAAGATAACATTACACGGTGTTCAATAAATGAAAAGGCAACCGAGAGCACAGCGGACACAGCAGCACATGTACGCCACGTGTGTGCGAGAACGTCAACCAGACCACAAGCGCTGGGCTCGATAACGCTTATTGACCGCCGCCTCCCCGAAGGGCATCGACTTTTCAGGCCGTCGGTTGATCGCAACGACATTCCATATGAGACAGTGACATACCGATAATTGGCGCAAGACATCCTAAACCGGCTTCCGAGTGTCTTATGATTAAGTTAGAAATGAACGAAGCAATGATGAGGAGGGAAACGCGCCGTCGATAGCGAATCGTATTGTTCGGCGGCAGGGGCGGAGCCGGGGCGGCGTCCTCACCTGCGTCCACAGAACACCGATCGATTCAGCAGAGCGACATCGGCTCGCGTGTTTGCGGCTCCGTCGGCGGGAAGGATACCGGAACGGACCTTCATATCCGCTCGCACCTCAGACACGAACCGACTCAGACCCAATCAAACCAGATGACTCGGCGCTATCTCACGGACATCTAGACAAGTACGGACGGCGGGACACATCGAAGCGGCGTTTGCCGGACGAGGAGACCGTTAGCGGTTTAATATCCTTTTGGAGGTGAATGAACTTTGACAGTGGACTCGTGGGTTAGTGGAAGATATCTTAAACTGGCCTCTGCCACTTTGAGTGCGTTATTATGACGTACTGTCAACACAATAACGATGGAGATGTTCAGCGGCGGCTCTACTGACACGTGACCCCAGTGTCCCAGTTCCAACCCTCGCCAGTCGGTGAGCAGCACGCGGCCGTTGGTTTGTGTCGGCCTAGCTCGTGTATTTTGCCATTTTTAAGTACCCAGTTCATGCACACTAGAATTGCAAAATTATAGGAATCAAATTCTCTAAGAAATCTTACCAACTCCCAGCTGACATTAAAACAGTCAAATTGGGAGCGCAACGACTAAAAGCGAATCAGGCAAGCGATAAGTAAACGAAACAAAAAAAGGAAGTGAGGTCAAATAACGACATGTTGACCTGAAAACGTAGACGTTTCCCCGCCAAAAACGTTACACTTCGGGGGGCGAAGTGCGCATAAGAGTGGATGATTAGAGGCGTATAGTGTGTGTGTGTGTGTGTGTGTGTGTGTGTGTGTGTGTGTGTGTGTGTGTGTGTGTGTGTGTGTGTGTGTGTGTGTGTGTGTGTGTGTGTGTGTGTGTGTGTGCGTGTGAATTGTGTCCGGCTTCACCTGTACCGGGAGGAAACGCACGCTGTAATCTAGTCAAGGATATGTCAGCGGCAACACTCAACCTTGAGGGAGGTTTGCTAGAGAGCACCAGCGTGATGGCGGCTCGGGGATGTAAGCGAGGGGGGAAACGCAGCGGCTGCGTCCCCCATTAGGATACTTTGTCAAACACTGAGCCGCGTCGTTAGTGTATCCTTGAGCGAATGACTCCCATCGTCGCTCGACCTAATGCCGGCTAACGCGGTGAATATGGTAAATACGACCCGCTGACGAAACCAGCTTTCTCAGCAAACTAGGCTAAATAATACCATGTTAAAATATGCCATATTTAATCTATACACTCAGAGTGTGTGCGTGTACGTGTGTGTGTGTGTGTGCGCGTGTGTGCGTGCGTGTAACCAGGTTAAACACGCGCCCACGCGACTTTGTGAAGGACTTCAGCTGGTGGAGGCCCGGGACCCCGGGAAAGCCATGTCACCGAGAGCCGGCGAGAAGCCTACAGAGTATAGTAGTTTGTCTCTTAGTCATAGCTGTGTTCAGCATGTGGATAACAGTGTGTGTGGGGGGGGGGGGGGGACATCTCTTGATTCTGCAGTCTAACAGAAACGTCTTCGCTTCATAAATAATGAGCCGGATATTGTGCACAGAGAGAGACTTGGCGGGCCAGGAGACGCTGGATCGGATCCACGTTACGTCTGGAGCCAACCTGTAGGCGCCGTTGGAGCGAGGCTCTCGGGCCGCTCTTTAATGCCATGCATTTGTATTCACTGTCAAAATAAATACATGAATAAAACATCGCCCCCCGGTTGAGGTAACATCTCCTGAGGAGAGATCGTAAGACGGATATTCAGGTGAAAAACAAACAAATGCAGTTGAAGTATACTTCTATACCGCGGGCTGAATGAAGCCATCGTGCCTCGCGTGTTGGTCTCCGTGATAAAATGAATGATGATTACGCCTAAAGACACGGTATTATCATGTGTTAAAGCTACGCCGACTGACTCAAGCGTTGTTGATCATCGTTTTCTAGCCGCTTACGCACCGCATAGTGAAAGGTCATAAACGCATCAGCCACTACAACGAAACACTGACTAAGGATCTGCTAATGAACCGGTTTTCACTCTCTTTTTTTACCCTTTCTATTTGGAAATCCTTACCAAATGGGACCCCCAATAAAAACACACTATCTCCGACTGACTGGAAACCACAAGGTGGCGCGCACACACACACACACACACACACACACAGTGACACACACCTCTCTCTCTCTCTCTCTCTCTCTCTCTCTCTCTCTCTCTCTCTCTCTCTCTCTCTCTCTCTCTCTCCCCATTTATCTAGGCCTACATAATGCATCACATTTAAAAAAGTGACTATTTCCAGAAAGTGTCACTTGAGCAGCACTTAGTAAGGACCCACGAACAATTTAAATGAAATTAAAGTTGAATCTCCATCCCCCCCCCCCCACCGGTCCTGGTCTCCTCGGTCACGACTAAACACCCCTGCTCCTCAAGGGGGGGGACCGAGCATGTGGACCACCCCAGCACACACAGCAGCACAGACAAGTCACCACGCACAGACAGACAGACAGACATCAGGGCGGACGAAGTTCAAACCCCACATTGTTAAAGCACAACCAACCCCCCCCCCCCCCCACACACACACACACACACACACATAAAACCCGAGACTGGGGGAGCATCACTGTGAATGTGAACAGCCGCGTTTCACTCCCGTTCGCTTTGGAGGACAACTATGTGCATACATACTCATATATACATATACATAAATATATATATTTTTAGTGACAGTATTGTCTGGATGTCATTATTTTCTCTCTCCGATTTGACATGTTAAAAAATGCACAGCAAAAACCCCTCAGTAAAGCCCGTTCATCAGGTGTCCCCCCTGGATATACAAGATGCGGTTACCTGATGCGCGGATCTGCGGGTCCGTCTCTCCGGAGGGGGGCAGGGGGGGGTCCGTCCGTCTCTCCGGAGGGGGGGGGTCCGGGTCCGTCTCTCCGAAGGGGGGGGGGGGGGGGGGGGGTCCGGGTCCGTCTCTCCGGAGGGGGTCCGTCTCCCTGGAAGGGGTCTGTCTCTCCGGGGTGTGTGTGGGTGGTCCGTCCGTCTGTCTGTCTGTGTGTCTACAGTACAGACATGTTGTGCGTGTGTCTCGGCCCGCTACTACAGTACAGACATGTGCGTCCGCTGCCCACACGGAAAATAACCCGCCCTGGAGGAAAGGAAAGGGGGGGGGGGGGGGAAACACACACACGCACACACACACACACACGTACGCGCACACACACCAAAAAAACCCAGCTGATTTTACTTCAAATCCTCCTTGGTTGAGTCCGGCTCTTCCTCCGCCGTTGGCTTCAATTAATGTTAGACTTATTGGGGGGGGGGGGGGGGGGGGGGAACAAAAAAGACTAATGAATAGACGGATGTGACGTTAATTTAAAAAAAAAAAAAAAAAAAAAAGTCCACCTTAGTGATTGTTTGAAGACCTCTGGTGGCCCCCCCTGGTCTGGTCTGTACTGACCCAGCTCCCCGGGTCTGGTCTACTGGTCTACTGACCCAGCCCCCCCGGCTCTGGTCTGGTCTGTAGTACTGACCCAGCCCCCCGGGTCTGGTCTGGTCTGTACTGACCCAGCCCCCCCCCCCCCCCCACCCCCGGGTCTGGTCTACTGGTCTGTACACTGACCCAGCCCCCCCGGGTCTGGTCTGGTCTACTGGGGTGGACGGGGCTTCAGGAGCAGCCCTGGCAAGAAAAATATCCGCATAAGTAGTTGAAAAATATCTCACTTTCCTCCCCCATCACCTCCTCCTCCATCACCTCCTCCTCCACCTCCTCCTCCTGGTAGAGACGCTCTCCGTTCACACACACGCACACACACACACACACACACACACACACACGCACGGGAGGTGTGTGTTATCCTCTTAGACCGGTCTGTGTGTTCTGATGAACAGTTCTCCTGTTCAGCTGGCGTCCTCCTATCCACGCGGAGAAAAACCAAAAACCAAAAACGAAAAACGAAGTCCTCCTCCTCTCCCCAAAACCAACGTCCGTCAAATTCTTTGGTCTTTATGTGTTGCCGTAGTCCACACTACTGAAGACGCATCCCGAAGTGGGGTCTGTGGTCTCAGAACCACAGACCTGAAATGAAGCCTCCGTGGGAACGCACGCACGCGCGCGTGCGCAATGCTCGGCGTCACCGGTGGGGGGGGGGGGGGGAGGGGAGGGGGGGGGAGTAAAAAAAAAAACACACACACACAAGAGAAATAACATAAAATAAAATAAAGATGCAGAGCAACAGCACCACACACAAAAATTGAGGTGCAGCAGCCGGTGTGCAACAGCGGAGTGTCTCTCCTCCTCCTCCTCCTCCTCCTCCTCCTCGCACGCTCTGGGAGGGATGCTGAGGGATGCTGTGCCGCGCACGCGCATGCGCACACGTGCGCACACGCATGCACGCGCACACACACACAAACACTCATACACACACACACACACTCACACACACACACACACACACACACACACACACAGCAGCGCATCGGAGGGCGATAGGCTCCTAGGTGCATTACAACCACTACAAAAGGTAGCTATAGACCTTATGCTGCCTATTGTGTTGCTGCATTTTGAATTGAAATACTGGCATCATATATATATATATATATATATATATATATATATATATATATATATATATATATATATATATATATATATATATATATATATATATATATATATACAGTAATGTATAATAAATAGGTATGCAAAAAATAAACCAAAGACATCTGAATGTTGGTTATAGTTAGATTGCATGCAGTTGGTCAGCAGATAGTGACTTTCTCCCCATCGGTGAGGCTATTTTAGGTGATAGTACGTGTCCTTTTTCTAAAGTAGGCTAAAACATGATTGTGCACTTGTGCATCTCATAAAAAAAAAAATGGGGGGAGAGAGAGGTGTTTAATGGGAGGAGAAGGTCACACCGCTGTCCTGTCCTGCCCTTTGCGGTTGGAACACAACCATGAATTATTTTTGAATTATATATATATATATATATATATATATATATATATATATATATATATATATATATATATATATATATATATGATTTTCTCAAACTAAGTATTATACAGTCATTCTGTGGCCATGGTGTCTCTGTTGTTTGTTTACCACAGAGCACAGGATGAAACGAATTGCTGTGTCGATTCCCTTGGCGATGGTTTCCACGGTCACGGTCATCCTTCAGTGTGTGATGGTGAAAAAAAGTGCAAATATATATAGGCATACTTAATAAAAGAAATGTCATGCACTTCTGTGTCGTGCACATTGTTCACTCCCTGCAGTTACAATCCAGCATGGTGCAAAAGATGCAATGTACGCACACACACACACACACACACACACACACACACACACACACACACACACACACACACACACACACATACACACACACACACACAATGCCTGGAGAGTCATGTCACGTGCGCTAGTATCAAATGGTCTTCCAGAATGCAGCCGCGGCGTATCTGTTGAGGGATGGCGTTCCCATGGTGCTCCAGTGGGAATGGGCTTCGGCTGCCATGAGCCGGTCTTCCTGTATGGAAACCACACACACACACACACACTCACACACACACACACACAGACACACACACACACACACACACACACACAATCTTGCCCTCTCCATCTTGGCCAGGGCTCCCTCGAAAAAGAGCTCTTGTAATCTCAATGGGGCTCATCTGGTTAAATAAAGGTTTAATAAAATAAGTATAATAATAAATAAATCATTACAATAATACACAATACATACGTTCATTGTAACCACAAAAGTGGTCTTACAGTTACCTGAGCAGCGGCATTACCCAAAAGTACCTGTCTGGAGACCGCAGACGGGTAGGCGTGTCTTTGAGTGGGCGTGTCTTTGAGTAAATGTGGGCGTTTCTTTGAGTCACGTAGGGTTGGCGTTCGTTATAAAGTCACATGTCATCATTTTAATTCAATATTGGTGACCGCAAGACCGAAATGAACCTACCTCCTTCAACGCCACCAAAAAATGGCAGCAGTGGTGCAGGAATGAGTCCTAAAACCCGGAAGTCCGTTAGCATGTTGGCACTTCCGGTTCCCTCGTCTCGAAGAAGTCAATGGGTTTTTTGAATGGGTTTTTGGTAAGACGCCTGAAATAAGGTCTGTGGTTTTACACAAGCTTAAGAGATTTACACATTTTGTTCTACGACGTAAAACACGTCAGTAAATACCCCACTCGTGAATTTTGAAGCTTTTACGTGTCTTAAAAAACTTCTGGCGATTGCATTCACGCTTCAAAAATCATAAAAGCGGTGTTTATTGGTGAAGATTATCTTGCTTAACAAAACGTGTGAGTATCATAAACTTTCGTTTGCCACAAAGCTTATTTTCTGCAATAATCCAAAAACCAATGGGAAAAAAAACCCCATTGGCTTTTTATCGAGGGAACCCGGGGCGACGCTCACTTCCGGGTTGGCCTACAGAAAACACGTCATCCCTGCACCACTCCATTCCCCGGGTGCCCTTGTGCACCGGGCACGTCTCGAATCACTGTGCTTCGAGTGCGTTTCTCAATCAAGAACCCGCCCGTCGCTTCCCGTCCCGCCGTTACGTGCGTCCATGTGGCCCGCAGACCGCGAAAGGTAATGGGATATAGCGGTATCTAGTCACTTCAGCCAGCGTAACATTTCTAATAAGGTTGGGATTAATTTTACACAAGCCTCCCTGGGGACAAACCGCAAAGTTATGCAGAACGCTTTTTGTGCCTGGCTATTTGCTTGTCTCAGAATGCACTAAATCACATTTTCTTTGCCTTTCTGGTGGAGGGGGGGGGGGGTGGGGGGTGGAGGGGAAGCATCTTCTCCCCAGGGACGCAGAGGGTAATCAGTGGAGGCTGATCTATCACAAATGGTCTGCCTACTCAATACCATGGCTACAGTCGTTTCAGCACTTCTAGCTACTAGGGCTTGCAGCACAAGGCTCACTTTAGGTGCGTGTGTGTGTGTGTGTGTGTGTGCGTGTGTGTGTGCGCGCGCGCTTGCTGATCTAGATAGACAAGCAGCATCCATGTATCTAACCATCTATCCATTATGTATCCGCCAGTCTGTCTGCCTTCCTGTAGGCGCATGCGGGTCTGTTCTGCTCGTCTCGTCTGGTACGTTATTAGTACAGTCGCAGTAGTAGTCGTAGTTCTCCTCGGGGGGGGGGCTTTGCGGGTCGACTTGCGGCCACACAGCGGAGAACAAGGGGAGCGCGATGGCATTTACAACAGATGACACATTTACGCTGAACTCAGAGAATGGGCCTGTATCCCCCCCCCCCCCCCACAGGCGTATCGATCGAGGGAAACAGGCAAGGTGCGTTAACAAGGAAACAAAATTTACTGACGCGCGGGTTACATGAACCGTCAGCAGTTTCCCCCCCCCCCCCCCCCCCACACATTTGCATGCGGAGCGAGCGACGTTTCGACCGTCAAACGCGCGTCTTCACAGCGGAGAGACGCTCGCCCGCTCCCTCTCCGATCGACAACCCGAAAGACATTCGAGTTCCGAGAGAGGGAGGGAGGGGAGGAGAGGACCGCAGTGGACCCCCGGTGTCGAAATCAATTAGAATACAATAGTCGCCGTCGAACGCACGATCGCTTACAGAGGCAAACTCGAGCGCGAAGGCCTGTCTGTGGCCTCAGGGTGCCCCCTGCATACGTTCACCAGGGAGACGTCAGACGTTCAGATCCTGCGCCTCGCCCTCTTGAAGAGTTGAGCGTGACTATACTCAGACTCAGATCTTACTTGATTTGACGTGTTTTATACGTTGGTTGGTATTTAGCCTATTACTTTTCGATGCGTGATTCAATCGCACGGGAAGTGAGCTGTCTACCTCTAATCCAATCGAGGAAAATATCATCAAATAAGGTGTGTTTGAAAGGTATTCACCCCGGTATATAATTACTCCACAAGATGAAATGCGCCCGCTCTCTGTGTTGTATAATTGCAAAAGGTGAAATCCAAAAAAATCTATAACGCCGAAGGCCTTTAAATCTTCATGCTTGGCTACGTCCATGAAGCATCCGTGTGCAAACAACACACACACACATACATACACACACACACACACATACACACATACATACTGTATGTAAGGAGCAACCTTGACAGATGGCCTGCAGTAGTGATCGCCACTCGCCGTTTTGGCGGTTTACCTTCCTCCCCAGTGGACCGCCGGAGCCGCTCGGTACGACGGAACCCGGTAAATATTCAGCAGCTATGAATCACACCTGCTGCACTGGCGCACCACTGACACGCCGCAATCCCTTTGTGTGGTGTGTGGCGTTTGTACGCTCTCTCACTGCATCCGTCTGTCTCTCTCTCTCTGTCTCTCTCTCTGTGTCTCTGTGTGTGTGTGTGTGTCTCTCTCTCTCTCTCTCTCTCTCTCTCTCTCTCTCTCTCTCTCAATTCAACTCTGTTCAAAGGGCTTTATTGGCATGGGAGGGTTACATTTACTTTGCCAAGGCACGTAAAAAGTTAAATACGATACGAAAAAAAAAATCCATCCCGTAAGACTCTTCTGTCTAGCTCTCTAGGTCTTGACCTCAAGAGGTCTCTCTCTCTCTCTCTCTCTGTCTCTCTCTCTCTCTCTCTCTCTCTCTCTCTCTCTCTCTCTCTCTCTCTCTCTCTCTCTCTCTCTCTCTCTCTCAATATCTCTCGTTCGCCCTTACTCGGTCCATCTCTCTCTCGCTCTTTACAGGAGTCTCGTCTTTATCTCTTGCACTCCCATCTACCCCATCTCCCTCCTCACCAAGTGTGCGCACACACACACACGCACACACGCACACACACACACAGACACACACACGTTCGTTTTTGCATTAGCCAACAGTACAGATATCCAGCCGTCCGCGTCAGTCAGGCAGCCGGCTAATGGTTCTGGCCCACTTCCAGTGGACACGGACAGGGAGGAGACGCCCGGCGCGTGGGGGGGACGACAGGGAAGGAAAGGTGAGAGGAGATATGTAAAGGGAAGCGAAAGTGAAAAGGAGAGAGAGGGCGGAGGAGGGACATTTGACGACGGCGATCCGAGAGTAGTTTCTTCGTGCCATTGTTACGGCCACGCCGTCAACGTTATTACATTTGTCAGCTCTGACAGGAAATCATACAATTAGATGGATTGGTTACGGCCTCCTTATACAATGGCTCACAGAAAATGGGTCGCCGTGCGGGAAAAATGGATTTCGAGGCAAAAGAAACGGAAATATGACTCTAAATGATGAAAACAAACAATCCAATAAGAACACATCCGGCCCCGAATCAACCGGGGGAGGGACGGCGGCCGGGCCAACCGTCGATTGGGGCTGTCAGGACCGCAAGTGACTGATCTAATAGCTGTTATCGACGTTTTGCTCTCGTACGATTGTTGTTTTTTTTTTTGGTGGTGGTTGTTGTCGTGTACTCCTTTTTAGGATTCTTCTATTCATGTTTTATCCCATTGTTGTCACAGTCCCCGTTTTCATATGAAGCACTTTTGAGAGGTTTATTGAAAGTTGCGCTATAAACGAAGCTATTCATCATCGACTGTCAAGACGACGTCAGATGGCATTCGGCTTCTGAGCGGACTCCACTGCCAGAATATGTCTTCTTTCCGAGTAAATAAAAGAGGTATTGTACTCGGAAATGTGATTACATTCTTTCAGGATGCGATGGGATTGTGCAAAACGCCACCGCCAGCCCAGCGCCAGCTCGTTGGAAACGAGAGAGGCATGGGAGATGTGAACATTTTTCTGGGCATACTACTTGAAAAAGGGAAGGTGCGCTAAACAGAAGTGTGGGGGTCAGTGAGTCAGACAGCGAGCTTCTGTCTCCGGGCTTTACAGAGACGCCACTCAGATTGGACACACTTGGAAGAAGGGAGACAGAGGGGGGGGGGGGGGGGGGGGGAGACAATAAATTGACCACTAGGGGGGAACGCATAGCTTGAGTCAACTGACTGGCTATGAATTACAATCGTCTCCTTTTCATCCTTTCATTCTCTCTCTCTCTCTCTCTCTCTCTCTCTCTCTCTCTCTCTCTCTCTCTCTCTCTCTCTCTCTCTCTCTCTCTCTCTCTCTCTCTCTCTCTCTCTCTCTTCTCTCTTCACAAAAGCTGGAACTCGGAAGATGTTTTATGGGCAAACCTGGAGGCTGCGGATGCTTTGTTCGAAAACAAACAATGATTCCTTTGCAAAAAGTG